>JBBYHM010000006.1:389784-403916 GCA_038381775.1 Adansonia rubrostipa | reverse complement strand
CGGTAATCCCATGGAGAATCAGATTTTTGCATATTCAGGCCTGAGCTGGTGAGGCAGGGATTAGAATAGAGGTGTCCTTGACTTGGAAGAATTTGTTTTCCTTGCTTAGACGCGAGTTGGGTTGGAATCAGTCTAGTTTAAAAATTTATTTTATTATTAAAAATAATATTACTAATATTTTATATTAATATTTATAATTAAATTTAAATAAAAATAAAATTTTTATTATTTAAATAGTTATTTAAATTGAATTGACTTAAATTAAGAAAATTTATATTTTTATCTGACCAATACAGACTAATTGCTCAAACTATGAATATATCCGGATGAAAATTGGCTTAAGTCTTGAAGTTGAAGGGAGAAAGGTTGTTTCGCACCGCAAGTGTTAGACGGCAAGCCGAAAGTCGGATCGAAAAGGTAAAGGAAAATACCAACTATAAGAAAAGAAGAGAAAAAGAGGAAGGTTGGGGTCCAGTTGGGCTAGTACGAAAATGAAATAGAAAGGATGAGGATGAGGGAAAAATAGACTTCCCTTTGACCTCCCAATGCTTTTTAAACCTCATTTTTGTTTTGCTTTATCATTGCTTTTATTCAAAAGGATCCACTCATTGTGGAATATCTATGTTATTCTGCCTTTCTATATGGTTTGCTTGCAGTTGGCAGTGCTTTGTGCATGTTACTACTCCTTGAAGGTCGTCCCCAGTGGGTCTTCTTGAATTTCGGATTCCCATCCATTTGATATTTTCTTGCTCATAAAAAAGCATCCATGACCATGACCATGAATTGCAACTTCAAAATCAAGAGTAGTCCATTTATCCTTGTCGCATTCATCTCCCCTTTAACACAAATCGGTTAATCAAAGACTTGAACGAAGTCTTCTTCCCCCCCCCCCCCCCGCGGTAGTGTAGACCACAATGTAAAAAAAAAAAAGAAGCCTTCTGCCTGCAACACCAAATATTAATATTATTTAATTAACCAACCAGCAAATTGAAACATAATTAAATACCAAATTCCCTTACCCCCTTCATCTAGTATTCAGTTTGAGACGTGAAAGACAAATACGAGTTTTTATTAATATCTATTAACATCTTTTTATTTTTTGATAAAAACTTTTATATCAAATTAATTATTTTTATAAAAGTAAAAAAAAAATTGCAATAATTATAAAAATCTTTCAATTTTTTGTTTGCCTACTAACATTTGCCAAAAAGCATCAATATAGACCACTGGACTATCTGCATGTACCATAGTGCGTATAGTACGTTAGTAATAATTCAAAGAAAGACGTGAGAAAAAAATAGAATCGGTTGAATATCGTGCGTCAGATAATTATAATTTATGTATTTGTATAATTTTTTTTATATTTAAAAAATTATATATTTTATAAAAATTTTATATTAATAATTTATGTGATATATATTTTAATAAATTTATAAATTTATTTTTTATTAATATTATTTTTTATATGATATATATTTTATTGTCCAATTTTAATTATTTGATATAGTATATAATTTATGTAATTTGATATCATAAATATTTTATATCGTATTTAGTATCGTATATCAGGTGTGCTGCCTGTGGGAACAGTTCGAAGACTCCCTTGGCTATATACCAACCTTAGCGATAATACCTTTAGCTCTCTTTCTAAAACAATAATTACAGTTCGCAATTTACTGAGCTGAAATAGGGCGCCACCACCTAGAGCTTCTTTGTTTTCCTCCGCACATTTTTTTTTTGGGCTCAGCATAGATTTACTCTTCTTCTTTTTCCTCTTTTTTTTATTCAACTAAATAGTGTTTTAGAATGGGTTGTTCGGCGTCGAAGATAGACAATGAAGACACTGTGAGGCGGTGCAAAGAGAGGCGCCGCCTGATGAAAGAAGCTGTTTACGCTCGATACCACCTAGCCGCTGCTCACGCAGATTACTGCCGCTCTCTCCGTGTAACCGGCTCTGCTCTCTCCTCCTTCGCAGCTGGTGAACCCCTTTCCGTCTCTGACGAAACGCCTGCCGTTCTTATCCGCCCTGCCAACCCTTCTCCGCCACCTACCAATCCGATCCCTCCACGTGTTCCTCAATCTCCCTCCCCTTCTCTCCACCCTCCCCCTCCCCCTCCTCCTCCTTTCTCCCCTTCTCCTTCTCCTTCTCCAACAATCGCCAGCTCCAAACTCCCTCACATACTCTCCGCTTCAAGCATCTCATCTCCCGCTCCAAATCGTCGTCGTCCACGTAAGCTACCCCCGAAACTCCCTCATATTCTGTCCGAATCGAGTCCTTCTTCTTCTCCTCAAAGCTCGAAATCCGGTTTCTCCAACAACTTTTTCCCAACTGCTTATCAGGCTAATTCAACTTACTCAAATACTCCTTCTCAAGCTTCTTCCGTTTGGAACTGGGAAAATCTTTTCCCTCCCTCGCCACCAGACTCCGAATTCTTTGACCAAAAATTACAACAACGAAAGCAACAACTACCGCAGCGGCGTCAACATCGTTTAGATTCTAACAAGCCTGAAGATACCGAAGATACGGAAACGGAAAAATCTGAATACGATTTCTTCCGTCCGGAAAAGCTGAAGCATCGTTACAATATCAATTCCGATAACGCCAAGAGTAATTTTGATGAGGAAACCGAAAGAGAAGAAGTGCAATGCAGTGACTGGGGAGACCACGACCACGATCGTTTTACTACGACGAGTTCATCGGATGAAGAGGAAGACGGGGATGACGTGGCATCCAGATCCGAGATTGGGGCCCGCTCGATGAGAGGCGACTCGGAGAAGTTGCATCATCTTCATAATCAGACTCCTCCGTCGGTACAACCACAGCAGCAGATGTATGGGGGCGCCGCGGGGAATAAAATGGATAATAAGTCGGAGGATGTGGGATCGTCGGCTGGCAGTTATAGAAGGGGTGCTATGATGGATATGAAGATGGTGGTTAGACATAAGGATTTGAAAGAGATTGTCGATGCGATCAAAGAGAATTTTGACAAAGCAGCGGCCGCCGGAGATCAGGTTTCGGAGATGCTAGAGATCGGTAGAGCTCAGCTTGATAAAAGTTTCAGGCAATTGAAAAGTAAGTTTCAAAGCTGGAGAAAATTTTAAGCTAATTTTAGTTCAAAATCGATTAATCTTGTTTACTTCCTTTAGCAATTAAAATTCATGTTTTTTACTTTCTACAGAAACAGTGTATCATTCGAGCGGCATGCTCAGTAACTTGAGCTCGAGCTGGACTTCAAAGCCTCCGTTGGCGGTGAAATACCGGCTTGACGCGACTGCACTCAATGAACCGGGCGGTCCTAAGAGCCTTTGTGCTACTTTGGACCGGCTCTTGGCTTGGGAGAAAAAGCTGTACGAGGAAGTCAAGGTAAAATTTTCTCTTTTGAAATTTTTTTTTTAATTTAGCTTTTTCACTAATTTCGTCTTTGAAGCGAGACAAGGGCGTCAGAGAAATGACCAGGAAATCCACAAATATTGATGCCCAGTTGCGTGAGGCCACCGCAGTTTTTGACTGTTTGATTTTATTTTCCCATTTGGGCAAAAGCGCCCCTTTCGGGTCGAGTCTTTCTGGGGTATTGTTGTCAAATCGGACAGTTGTTGTTGTCCTAAATTTTAATTATGGTTTATAGTTTTTTTTTTTTTTCTCAAGTTAGAGAATTATTTTAAGTTTTAAAATTTTCGAATTATTTTCATATTCGAGTTATTTTGGGTTTGAATAATTTTGTTTTTTGATTATTTGGAATTCAAATTAATTAGGTTTAACATTTCGATTAATTGGGTTTAGATCATTTTAGATTCGAGTTATTTCAGGTTTGAGTCAATCGAGTTTAACACTCAGATTAATTTGTTTCGGGTCAATTAGGTTTAACACTCGTGTTTATCATTTTGGGTTCTGATTATTTCAAGTTAATTGTTCCATCAATTCGGGCTCGGGTATTTTTTGTTCAAGTTATTCTGGATTCAGGTCATTTGGGTTCAAGTTGGTAGGTTTCAGATTGTTGACTTCTTTTAGTTAAATCGGGTTAGATGAGTTATGGGTTCGGGCGAGTTGATCGAGTTTTTCTGATTCGAGTTAGAATTGACACATCTACTTTTAGTATAATAAAGTCACAATGACTTAAAGACCCTTGGTCTTGTTGGAGAATGCAATGATTTCTTCTATTTAGAGCTGGTTGGTAGAGAAAGAAGTCGCTTTCAGTTAATTTGCCTACATTCTTCAATAATAAAGTTATTCATTGGGACATTTTGATGCTGATTTTTGGCTTTTTATTTATTTTATTGAATGTTGGGGGAAAAAGTTGTTAGTTAACCTGTATGAGTTTATAGTAGGTTTTTTTTTCCCCTACCCTATGGTGTCATCTTTTCGAAACTTTTGTAAGTTTCTTTATTTGGTTGGACATTGCGATTCTGGTGTCATATTATATCTGGATAAGCAAAGAAACATGTGGTGCAAAGATTATGTGGTAATTTACCTGGTTGTTGGCTTCCTCCGAGGATGAATTTACGCCATTGCAGTAATTTGTGTTGGAGCCATGTTGACGAGTGCTAATATAGGAAATAATTTTTCAACAATTTCAGGATAGAGAAGGAAAAAAGATTGAGTATGAGAAAAAGTTGTCAGTGTTGCAAAGTCAAGAATGTAAAGGGGAGGATGAAACCAAGATAGACAAGACCAGGGCATCAATAACAAGGCTGCAGTCGCTAATTATTGTCACATCTCAGGCTGTCACTACCACCTCTACTGCCATTATCGGGCTCAGAGACAGTGATCTTGTTCCTCAGCTTGTTGAAATATGTCATGGGTAAGTACTCTTTTTCTTCCTTCCTTTCTCTCTGTTTTGTCTTGAAATGGATAACGCGTTCTTGTGAAATGTTGATAATGCAATGCAACTGTACGCAGCCATAGATCATTAAGTATTCTCTATTGGAAACTTTAAATGGATCATGGAATACCAATCTTAGTACCAATTTTAGCAATCCTTCAGCTGCTTAAGCAAGAAAAGTTCATAATTGCGACTCATTTCCTATTTATGGATTTTTTTTTTTTTTTTTGTGTGCAAGTGATCAGTAAATATTTTACTTTCCCCAATTTTCTATATTTCCATCCTTTGAAATTCATTTTTACTTGAGAGAACTCGTTGTACCTGGCTTGCCTGAGTTCTTATTTGAGAGGGGAGTTGAATCTTGAATTTGTTTTATCTCATCTGAAACATTCTAGCGTGGATTTTGGCATGTTGCAGGTAGGGGAACCATCGTTCTTGGTTGCTCTGCTATGACAGTGTTTCTTTGATCTATAGACTCTTTTAGGCCACAGACAAGTTCGGAAGTGGGGGGGGAGGTGCGTTGAAGTTGTCTATCACATGACCGACCATAATCTATTTTGACAGGTTGTTGAAAATAGTAAACTGGTCAAAGCCCCTTATTATCATAGTTATTGATTTTATCATCATTCAGTGGCATGATTAAGAATGAGTACGAGTAGGTGATTTACTGTAACACCTCAAAACAGTTTGCTAAATCTGTAGTGTAGGGCCTGATGTTAGATTAAGATCTCTTTATAATTGGATTGGCTATTTACAAGGAACATGCCTGCTGACCTTGTATTGGTGCTTAAACTAATAATTTTGTTGTTGATTTGGAAAACTTGCCTCTCAAAAACTATCAGATGAAAAGATTACTTCCTTTCTTTGGTTTTTTAGAATTTGTTTATGTTAGGTTACAGAAATTTTGGTGTCCATTTATAGAAATTGAGCATGTAGAACGCTTTTGGTGCTAAAATAATTTCAATTTGAGCTTGATTTTACCAATCGCAATGTATTTGACTGCAGAATCAGGTATATGTGGGGGTCGATGCATCAATACCATGAAGTTCAGAACAATATCGTGCAGCAAGTCCGTGGCCTTATAAACAGATCAGGGAAAGGTGATTCAACTTCTGAACTGCATCGGCAGGCAACACGTGATCTTGAGTCAGCTGTCTCTGCCTGGCATTCTAGTTTCTGCCGTTTGATAAAATTTCAACGGGAATTTATCCACTCCATCCATGGCTGGTTCAAGCTCACCCTTCTTCCTGTCAGCAATGACAATGGTGATGGCAACACACAGCCCTCCGATGCATTCGCTTTTTGTGATGAGTGGAAACTCGCTCTTGACCGTGTCCCTGACACAGTAGCTTCTGAAGCTATCAAAAGTTTTATCAATGTTGTCCATGTGATATCTGTCAAACAAACTGAAGAGCTTAAGATTAAGAGGCGAACTGAAAATGCATCGAAGGAGCTTTCGAAAAAGGAGTCATCTCTCCGCACCATAGAAAGGAAGTTCTACCACTCATACTCTATGGTTGCTATTGGACCTCCTGATTCCGGGCCTGATCATGGGCAGGTTCTGGATGCTCGGGATCCCCTCGCTGAGAAAAAATCCGAGCTTGCAGCCTGCCGAAGGCTAGTGGAAGATGAAATGACGAAGCATGCCAAAGCGGTAGAGGTGACAAGAGCGATGACTCTGAATAATCTTCAAACAGGCTTGCCAGGTGTTTTTCAAGCATTGACCAGCTTTTCTGCCTTATTTACCGAGGCACTTGACTCAGTATGCTTGCGCTCCTATCATATCAAATAAGATGAATACATTTTTTTTTCCACTTGAGTTTTTGGGCTCAGTTGAAATTTATAAGAGTTTATACTCTCATAATTATTGATTTTTAATATTGGGTTGTTTTTTGTGGGGGAATGTGTAAATACAAAGGGATGTCACTTTGTGATTTTGTCATGTCATCAATTTGTCAAGTGAATGTTAAGTGTTTGTACAGGAAATTGCTCAGATTCTTGACTGGAAAAAGGAAAAGAAGGTTGCAATTTCAGCAGACGCATAAATACACGAATTCTGCCTTCGACTCTTTCAACTTGTGTATTCTTAGTGAACTTTTGTTTACTGGTTTATTTTAATCAACATTCTTCTCTCTTTTGGGAAAGGTCAGGGTGGGTGTGGGTGGCCTAGGGAAGGTTATTAACATGCTAGGCATTGTAGGGACCAAGCAATTCATTATTTGATGTCAGGGCTAGGCTGGCCATGTCTAAGCTCGACATCATCTTTGCCAAGCAGATGGACCTTTTTCTCCCTCTAGTTCCTCGTTTTTTTTTTTTTCGTTGCAAAAGAAAGTTTTAAGCTGTCAAATGGAACAAAACAATTAATATGTAAACGAATTAGGTGCGAAATTTGTCTCATGAAAACGGTGGAAAAAACAGTTTTAAGTCTTTTTTTTTTTTTTTCAAGTTACGGAAGTTGGACTTTTGCCTTTCAGTCCATGTTTAAGCCTTCGATTTTTTCTCACATTTATTTAATGCTACTACTTCGACTACTCTGCTCCATCCGCAAATAGGAATTCAATTCATTATTGGGTCGGCAGTGCGCCCTCCCCCAATCCAAATATCACTTCTGTATGTTGCATCTGACAGCGTCTGTTTTGTTCCTTTCTATAAGAGGCCGCTAAACTTTCCCTTGCTGTCCCACCAAGGAAGCCATTGCCAACTTCTATTTTGTTGGTTTTCATCAAATTGTAAAGTCGGTCCAAATAAGACATTTGTTGTTATTGACAAATTCAGATGCAGGTTGGTTTGCAACTTCAAATTCTGCTCCAACTTAATACCTTCTGATTTTTAATTTTTTTTAATTTCTCCCATGACCCCAAGCATTGGGACAAGTTGTTGAAGCACTACTTTCTTTTTTTTCTTTCTTTTCTGGGAAAATCAAATGCTATTCTGATTATATAATCCAAAATTCAGCAAAGGTTTTTCAGGCTGATAGGCATCCCAGAATTTGCCTTTTGAATGAGAATAAAAGAGTTTGACATAATGATATCAATATCAAAGATGCCCATTATCTAACATTTGAAAAGAATTAAAAACTAATCCCATATTTCTGAATATAACTGAAATTCGAGACCTAACAAAAGACGAACTGTATTTACCATTTAAGTGATTACTCGGTTCTAATTTTCAAAGAATCCAATTCGTTCTTTCACTGAAATTCTGTTTGGTGGTTTGTTTGCTTTCAAAAGCCAATTATTTTTCATGAAGATAACAAAAAGTTCTAGTGGCTGAATTAAAGGTGAAGGATCAAAGCATTTGTTATAACCATTCAGAACCCAATCGGGCAATAGTTGAGAATAGGCCAGGAAAGGGAACCAAAGATTTCGGCTTTGAGAGGCAAGAACAGTCCAATATGTTGGTCTTGTGGGCCTCAATTGTTCCTAATAATACCAACAAATAAGAACCCTTTAATCGTTAGGCTTAGGCTTTGCAACATACATATCAACTACGAATATATATGACCCATCTCTCCAACTCTGCCTACAAAGCAGTTAGTACTTGGCAAAAGTCTAAACCCCATTTGCCAAAATTTTTAACAATTTATCAACACAATACATGGTTGTTTGCACCTAAAATCAAATCTTTAACATCAAAGGCACATCAAGGTTCATTCAAAATATAAACCCCATGAAAACCCAATCCCAATTCTTTGATTGGTTCCCAAACATGGGCGGATACATGTTTTTCCATGCAACCATGAATGGCATCATACTTTAAATCCGTATCAAAAAGAGAGCTAGGAGCAATTTCAGAATTTAGACAAAGACTACAATAACTTTTGTAATGTAAATAGTCGGTCTTGTCATCTATATTGTGAGTTAATAGGTAAAAGGAAGCCACTGATTTTCTTTCTTTTTTGCCCCCAATTAACATGAATTTTTCTTTGATGAGGCAGTGAGCTGAAGCATACCATAAGAACAAAGTACCGTCAACAAACTGTTGGAGGGAGTGAGTAATGATAGTAATACAACAGAGCATCGTCTGTTTCAAAACTAGAAGAACTCAAAGTCCAGATATTTACCCCCAGATTTCATGTCTGTCCCTACCATCCTTTTGCTGCTGCTACCAACTCCAACTGGCTCTGCTGGCCCGAATTTCCCAGGCATCCTAGGCAACTCACTCTCCATTGGTCTTGGCACCTCGGGTGGGGTGCTGCATCGTATTAGAGCCCAATTCACACCTTCAAAGAAAGGATGTTGCTTGATCTCGGTTGCACCTCTCTTCACCCCTAGCCGGTGTTGTGGCTCCTTCACCAGCAAGCCGCGGATTAAATCACGGCTAGCATAACTGGTTGCTGGCGAATCTGGGAATTTCAGCTGTTGCCCCACAACATTGAACAGCGTAGCGCGGTTTCCTGATCCTTTAAAGGGGGTTTTACCGTACAGAAGTTCATGCAAGAAAACTCCAAAGGTCCACCAATCAACAGCACTTCCATGGCCTTCTCCTTTGATTATTTCAGGGGCTAGATATTCATGTGTTCCAACAAAGGACATAGACCGGGCTGCAGTAGGCTCTGCAACAAGCTCCGGGAGGGTATGGGAAGCCACCCCAAATTCAGCTCGAGTTTTTCGGGTTTTCTTCTTGTTCTTTTGAGGGAATATCCGTGGAATAAAGCAGGATGGCTGAATGCAAACTGAAGAAGGCTCAATACAGGCAGGTTGAACACAGAATGCACCACCAGCTCCACGTTTTGAAGGATCAGAATCCAATGCTGAGGCTTTTATCAGTGTGGGAGAAACTGTGCATCTTAAGGAAAGATCAAAGTCTGAGAGCATTACATGGCCATCATCACGAACTAGAACATTTTCTGGTTTCAGGTCCCTATAGACAACACCAAGCATGTGGAGATACTCCAGCGCTAATAGAACCTCAGCGGCGTAAAATCTGCATTAAGAAGAAAGATGGGGTTTATAACTTTTCTGACTGAAATTCACTGATCTTAGCGAAAAACACTAACTTAAGACACTGATATGATGACCAAGCTTTTAGCGATGTGTTTATGCCAGCTATATAAAAACATAATGAACTTCCCAGACATGGTGAATGTAGATATATAGAATAACCCTTTTGAACAGTGACAGAGAAATTAATTTTCCAAAAAGGACTGGAAAAGGGCACCATTTCTTCATAAACTGATAACCATGTTTGAACTCAACATAAACATTTAGTCTTGCACTATAAATAGTTCTACAGACTCCTTTTCATTCTAAAACACAAAAGACTTATAGAAGGAGATAAAAGCTTCATTTAATTGCATCTGCTATTTTATCTCTCACATACACAGGCAAGCAGGTCCATAAGGACAGCAAGCATATCCCTGCTTAGAGTTCAACAGCATGAAGGTGAAAATAAGTTTCATAAACTAGACATATTGCCCGAGGTTGCACAGAGAACTACCATCTTTGGACTCGGTTAACATGAACTCTGTGATGGTTAAGATGCAAACTGGTCAAGGAAAAGGTCTAATTAACTAGGCTAGTTTTGCTTGACACCATGACACCAAAGACGTGGAAAAAGTGTGGAATTGTAACATGCTAAAGGTTGCTGTCATGTGGAAAAATATGAATGAGATTGAAACTACATTCTCATGTGCTCAACATTAAGGCAACATCTCGCAACATAAAAGGGGAAACATGTGGAACTGCTCACTCGTCCAATAACTAGGGACTCAGTTACCCATAATTCTAATATAGAAATATCAAAACCTCACAGTAGGAGGCATATGAACAACAGAATGAAAAACAGACCAACAGACTAATCCTCATGGAAGTAAACTTCAGAGAACCAGAGGAAAATATCATTAAAGACAATAACAGATTAGATATGATAGAGGAAGGAAAGCTAAATAACAGTAACATATAAAAGAAAGGTTACTGCAGAATTTTTTTTTT
The DNA here is from genome assembly GCA_038381775.1 of Adansonia rubrostipa. Lineage (NCBI taxonomy): Eukaryota > Viridiplantae > Streptophyta > Magnoliopsida > Malvales > Malvaceae > Adansonia > Adansonia rubrostipa. Next base: position 393,163 of record JBBYHM010000006.1, on the reverse strand, counting down.
TCTATGCTACTATTCTACACAACTAGGAAAATGTTTTAGAGAATAGAAGCCATACCTTGCAGCATACTCTGAGAAATGCTTTCCAGGTTGACGTTGCCTCAAAGTGTGTAGATCACCCCCAGGGCAATATTCCATGACTAGACATGAGAATCTGTCGGTTTGAAAATGTGTATACAGAGTGGGCAGAAATGGATGATCCAGCAGCTGCAGAATCTCCCTTTCAGTCTGAGCCCTAGTCAACTTCTTACGACTTGCAAGGGATGCCTTGTCCATTACTTTCATTGCAAAATAACAACAAGTACAACTCAGCTCTGAGAGATATACACTGCCAATGTCACCACAACCAAGCCGTTTAAGCAATCTAAAATGACTCATGCCCAGAATTCCATCTCGAGCCCGGATAGCAAGGATGGCCTTCCACCTAGGATCATTTCCTTTATGAGGCTTATTAGCACTCCCAGTAATATTGCTCCAGTTACTGTCATCACTAAGGCCACTGCTATCACTTGCTTGGCTAACACTAGTCTTTGTACTCTCAATTGAATCTGCTCTGACACTTCCCTTTGTACTCTCACAGTTCCTCTCCACGCTAACCATGCCATCACTTGTAACTGCATCACTCTTACATGTACTGGAACAGCTATTAACAATGCTCATAGCAGTGAAAACCCCTGTACTGTCAATGCTGCTATGAGGACTTACGTTACTGCTTGGAGGCAAAGAAACATCCCAAACACATTCTTTTTCATTTGAACCTGGAGGAATGAGAGAATTATCGATATTATGTGATGCACGTAGAACTGATAATGGTGAAGATAATGCACTTAAATCATTGGGTTCTTCAACCAAACTTTCTGCCGGCGAAAGAATAGCAGGACTTGGTTTCTTATGAGGAACCCTAATTGAAAGATCTTCTAGAAAAGGTCCCTTCACTGACATGCTCTTCATCAAACACCCAGGATTGGACTTCTTCTGACTGATTGGTACATAAACCGTTCTCATTAGATCCATGTCCACAGGTTCTGGAGGATGACTAGCTCCGGAAAAAGAACTGGGTCCACTTTCCTCCAATGAATCACAGCCACCCTTGAATGTAATAACATCAGGCATGATTTCTTCCTGTTCAAGCAAAGAGTCTTTCCCTTTCCATGTCCTCACGGGCTTAGCTGACTCTGAATCTTTGGAGTTTCCCTCATTAGATTGCCCCGCTTCATCTCTAACATATACAGTTTGCAAATTCAACACAAGACCTGCTTCTCTCTCGAAGACTATACACGGATTTGGCACCGAACTCATGGCAGGCAATCCCCTAGGAAGCAACTTTGATTCTGGAACCCTTTCCATTCCGGGTAATCTCGAATCTTTACATGGAATAATCTTAACAGCACAGCAACCCTGCAAAATGAGGTTGAGATTGTATTCAATAATTCCTCTACTTTTCTGGTTGGACTTCAAAAGCAATATACTGAACCATTCTATTCCAATATTCTCTAACCATATCTTTCAAATCAGCTTTTCTTTTCTTTTTTTCCCCCCTCTTTAAAGAATAAATAAATTGACAACAATATTCTCAGATTTTAGCGCACTTTACCAGCACATCAAAATAAAATAAAGCATTAATCAATTGAAAACAAACATCAAAACTCACTCACTGCCAAACCATTGCATCTAGATTCAGTTTTCAGAATAATACTTAAAAATAAAAAAAAAAATAATTTATCATATAGAAACAAATAAAAAAATATAAAACGTACAAGAACAGAGCAATCAAAGCTCTCTCACTAAACCTCTAATTTTATCGCCAACCCTTGGAAAAGATATCCTTAACTTGATTTTTTTTATTTTTTATTTTTTTAAAAAGCAGATCAATGGAATAAGCTCCTGAAATGCCGAAAATGGGTTACTATTAAATAAAATTAGAGAAACCCTAGTTAATTTTTTTTTTAAAAGGATAAAATAAATTCCCCACATTTGTTCTATTCCCTAGTCAGCACATTCACCACGCAAACCCTTCAATGCCACCCCAAAACCTTTCAACTTCTCCCCCGTCTCAAGAAAAATAAACATGAAGAATGTTTCTGTAATTCAAACTTAGAACGAATACAGACAGATCCCAAAAAATATTATTTAAAAAAAAAAGCAAACGGAATCAAAATACAGAACATTCAAGCCAAAAAGAACTCAAACAATAAAAGAAAAACAGCCTAAGAAGAATATGAACCTGTACGGAATTTTAAAAAATCAAAGGATTAAGAAACAGAGCTTTAAACTCTGCCCCCTATCAGTTCACATCCTTGAATTTCTCTTTCGTCAAAATTTCCAAAACAAATGGTAAATTAACCTTCTTTTTTTCTTTTTGAGGTACTGCCCAAGCTATTTCTCTCTCTAGACTTTGTTCTTTCAGCTCTGCAACTAAGAAAACTTTCGTTCTTATGATGGTTTAGAACTGACAGACTAACTTTTGCTTTTGCTTTTGAATTTTTTTTTTTATATTGGTTGTCGAGGGGAAGGGGTATTTTTCAGGGTAAAATTTCAGTGGGGAGGGAGGGGAAAGTAAGGGAGGCGGGCAATTGAGGGAGAGTGGGCGGCCCTTTTGGCGTCCACAATAAGCGGGTCCCACACCATGTCTGTTCCTTCTTTAAGTTACATTGCTTTTCAAAGGCTGAAAGATTGTTTGAAATACTTAAATGATAGCGTTGGATGTACATATGATGGTGCGAATGATGCGTCAAGTTGATTAATTGAAAAGTAGAATTATTTTATTTATTTATTTTTATATTAATAAAAAATAATTAAAAAAAAAAGTAGAATTCAATTAAGATAACTAAAAATCATATTGAATAAAAAATATAATTATACTGAACTGTTTAAATAACTTTTTCTTTTATATTTTATAATAATGGGCTTTTTTATTAAAATAATATATATTTTTTATTTATCAAAATAAATCGTTTTTAGATTATTTATCGAAATAGATTAATTTTAAAAAGGTATTGAGAAATCGTCATTTCAAATGATGATTTCTTAACATAAAAAAATTATAAAATTTAATTAAGAAATCATCAAATTTTATGACTATTTCTCAACGTTCAAAGGAAGAAATGCTTGTACCGGGAAATCGCCTAAGAAGGCGATTTCCCAATAAATTTAGAAAAAATTTTTAAAAAAGAAAAAAAAACTAATAATTGTTTAAAAAGAGTAAAATCAAAAAATAATTATAAAGAAGGAAATAATTATTAAAATTATTAATAAAAATTTTAATTACCTTTTTACTTTTGATTTTATTCTTTTCTTTATTGTTACTCTTCTCTATGTTCTTAATAAAATCGACTCTTCCTGTATATATAAAAATATATATAAATTATATATATTAAAATAG
>JBBYHM010000006.1:338151-389684 GCA_038381775.1 Adansonia rubrostipa | reverse complement strand
TATATATATATATATATATATATATATATATATATATATATAAAAGATAGATAGTACTGCTTATGCTTGTTTAATGGGAAACTCCATTGGGGTGTTATATATAGCATTTTGGTGGATAACGAAAACAAGAGCATGTGGGTCAGTGCATAACGAATGTTATTTAAAGAATTCTGGCTTCTTCTTTACATTGAATTCTGCACAACCATGGCAGAAACAGATTGTTTTGGTTGATTCTTTTGCCCAAAAACTGTCGCTTAGTTTCTTGGAACAGTTAAGAAGATAAGCTTGTGGGTCAGATTTCCTAATCAGTTTAAAGTTTCTGATCTTTAAGCTCTTTATGAACCGTGATGCAACTGGACAAATGACTTCTTCATTGCAAATTGCAATTCAGAAAAGTATCATTCTGCTGATATAACCTTAACCAATTCTGTTTATTACAATGCTAGTTTTTGCACTCAGAGTCAGAGGCGGAGTTTCACTGGGCCTGGCCCAATAGTTCATAATCTTATCTGCATTCTTATTTCTTGGTTGGGCTTTTCACTTTGAATAGTTAAAAAAGTCTTCAGACATGGAGAACTCGAAAATCCAAAAAGCCGAGGTAGATTATCACCAACAAAAATGCCCGACTTCTTTTAGGGAAAAACAGAGGAACTAACCTAATATCAGTAGGATATTTGAATTGACAAAATAATGGGTACAAATTAAACAAGTTAAGAGAGGATAAAAGAACCTTTATCATTAATTAATAATATCTATTACATACTGAAAAAGGATATACATATGTAGCATATCACTTTTGTTTGTTATTTTATCTTGCAAACTCCATATTAATTTCAGTGTAGTAAAAATGGAGATGATTATGAAGCAGGTTGGGCTTTGGTCAGGCTTAAGCAATAATATGTGTGTTCAAGCTTGGCACAATTCAATAATTTGGATTTCAAATTTCATTTAGGCCTCTTTAAATTGCTAAATGGTAAAAACTAGATTCATCCAAACTCATCCAAATAATTTTAAAAATAAAATAGATATTTAATTTTAATATTTTAATTATATTTTAAATTATGGATAACTTAATATATATTTTAATATTTTTATATAATATTATATAAAATTATTTTTATATAATATATATAAATTATATATTATAATTTGAATTGTGTCGGGTCTTCAATATTTGAGTCCAGACTTGATCGTTTTTAAATGATTTTTAATTTTTTCTTAAATCTATTTAACATGATTAATATTTTTATTCAAACTCTTTTAAATTTCAAATGAATTTTTTGAGCTTGATCAAGTAACTCATCCGTTGGACTAGTTTACGTAAATTGGCAATTATTTCAATTTCCATGTTGCTATACAGGGAATGTGACCCTGAGTGGAAAAGTTAACCATGAAATTATATACTATACATATAGGATCATCATGTTTTGTTAGAGAATAATTTAAGTAAGTTAGTTCATCAATTTGTTTGGTTAAAGTATGCTTTGTCTTTCAAGTCATTATTCGTCAAAGATGCGCTTTAGAAATTCCGAACAATATAATATTAATCTCTTTCTATCAATTTAGAGAGATTGAAAGAATTAGGCACTCAGTTATCTCTTAATTAATAGCGCAATAAAGCCTTAATTAATCTATGCACACACTTGATGTACGTGTTGTACACTCTATATATGAATTAAAATTAAAATTAAAATTAATCCAACCAAAAAAAAAAAAAAAAAGCAAGAAAAGCAAGTGAATAACACATGGTTGATTTTTTTAATTATTATTATTTTTTAAAAGAGACAATGGAAAGCTACGAAGGCCAAACAACTGGGGGTTAAATTAGTATAGAATATTTCATTTATAAAATTTAAATTCGATTCTCGTTATTAACAGTATTTTTTTTAAGAAAAGATTTATAAATTTAATGTAAATTTTAATTAAAATACACGTAAATTTTAAAAGTATATAAAATTAAATCAGATTTATGTATGATATGAATATCGTATATCTTTTATGTATGAAAATATTAAGTAATGACTAACAACTTTGGATTTAAATACTAATTATGATTTATATATTTATATATATTCTTCGAACAGTTGCTTCGAGCTAACAAAGCGTAGGAAATTTTCATGAACTTCCTTTTTATTACTAATACGGTGGGCTCAGATACACATTGCATAAACTCTTTGCAACGTGCATAGTACTCTCTATTTGAAGTTGGAACATAGGATATATAAAGCTAATATTTGAGGAGGCGACGGTAACATCAACTGGCCTCCCTGGGCCTTATTTATTTCTCTTGATGGCTTCCATCTCTTAGTGGATGCTGACAAAGGAAAAAGAAACATCGTTAAGCATTATATAAGGATCATATTCATAGGTAAACTAAATTAAAATTACTTTAAAATTGTTATATATATAAAGAGCGAAAGACTCACTCCTGGCAATTGGTATTCTTGGAGATTGGGAAATTAACTTGAACGTTGCACTTAGCAGGGAGAGATGCGGCGGCATCTTCGTTTATATCGGGGATACGAGCAGCAGCGTCCTTGGCACAGTTGCAAGCTGCCTGCTTGTCAGCGGTGGTTACAGCTATATTCTGGAGACTGCCCACACCACTGCAACAAGCAGCCGAAGGAACCCCTGCCTTAGTGGTAAGGTAAGGAATGCAGGGGGCCAATGAAGTACTAACTTGTTGACAAGTTACGGTGGCCTCTCCTGTCTTCACCATGAATTGAAACATGGCTAGCATGACAAAAACTGAGATAACAATACCCTTCATTTTCGCTGTACGTAGTAGGAAGACTAGCTAACAATTTTGCTTTGAGCCTTTGTGTAGGTGATGGCTTGATCTCTCCCTGTATTGATGATGGTTAATAGCAAGCCTAGATGCGGGTATATAAAGCGAAGCTTGAGACTAGCAAGAACAGGATATGTGCAATTGCAAAACAATTGCAGTTACAAAACCTTGGCAGCTTCTTTGCTTTCAAATGTCATTTGGCTACCTTGAGAAGCAAAGAAGATATGCGTTTTGCATCACCTTCATCTGTATTCTGTTACTTCTTTTGCGGCTCTCGTGGCATCATGCATGAGTGTTGCTCTTTTATCTATTTATTTTTTTTCTTTCAGGAATGCATACCAGCTTAAAATAATTACTAATTAGATGAAAATCATGGCAACATGCATGTTAGAACTGTGAAACTTTGGCCAGATTATTCTCATTAATATAAAAGCTTTGATCTTATAATTGTTAATAAAAGGATAAAAATTTGAAAATCCATATATTAGCCATTCTTTTCGGGGTTAAAATATTTTTAAGGGGTTTATTTTCTTTCTAGTCTGATATAAGATATCTAAATCTTTACAACAGCCGATTAAAAATTGAAAAGTGCCACATACATCTTATTAAAAATAATTTATTAAAGTATATAAGTTTTGCAATTACTTTAAAAAGAAAAATACACCTATCGCATGATTTTAAATTTTCAAAATACCATTAAAATCTTATTACGTGTGTTTAATTAGAAAGTGTTTTTAAGAAAAATATGAATCATTTTCTTTAAAAATTTCTCACTTCTAGCATTGTCACTCTCTTGCCTGCTAAGCTCACACATATAGTTACACGAGATTGGCAACCACAAGCCTTATTTTTCTTTCTAATTACAGTTAATGACAATAATCTTTAGTACCTCGGAAGCCTATCGGTTACAATTCTACTAACAAACAAGAATATGAGCGATTGAAAAATGAAGTTGTAATACTATGAAAACGACATTAATTAGCCAAATCTGTTGTATATTAGAACTTAATTGAAGCACTATACATAAAGTAGCCAAAAGACAGAGAGAGAGAGAGAAGCATTGACTATCATCTATGACATTCAAACTAATTTTCCATGTAGGAAAATAAAATTGTGAAAAAGCAAATTGAAAAGGTTTTGCTTAATTATACCTTTAAGACTATTTATGTTTTTGCTAAATCTTGATATTATATTATAGAGAAGAAAGTCACATGGACTGCAACAAAAACATCTCAAACAAAACCAGGGAAGAAAAGCCCAGGGATCAATACATCTCAAACAAGAATTAGAAAACATTATCTGACGATAATCCAGGGATCAAATGGACCATAGCATGGGCCAGAAACAAGGAATTTAAAACAGAAAACTGGATGCAGCTAGAACTTACCACCAGGCGTAATGCATATCAGATTTTAAGACTCCATCTTTTGCAATAGTTGAACCGAATTCAATAATCAAAGCAGCTTTCCCCTCCCCATCAGTTTTTGAGCAAGAAACTGCATATTAAATGGTAGTATCACATCTATGACTGAAACTTGGATGCCTAATGGTCCTGATAACATGCCTAAAATAACACCAGAATGGTCCCTCAGAACCAGCCCCGCGACCTCATAGTCCAGGCGTCCCATTTGCTACACAATCCACATTAAATTTCAGATTTCTAGGAGATGGAGGTGACCAGGAGACAAAAGGTTGTAAGAGAGAACCAAACAATCCCATGAGATTTTGCCCCCACATCAGGACAGAACACAAATAAGAATTACCAACATCGTTAATCCAATGTAAAGTTCTCAAATTTTATCAAATAAGACCTCTTCCTGCTTCCATTATATTTTAAGACTAATTAATCAGACCCAATCAGTCATTAATTTCGTGACCATTAATTAGCTCTTTTTCTCCACTTTGGCGTAGGGGAGCTGCCATCGAATGTGGATAATGATAAAGACGACGGCTTTGGTGAGCAACGCCTTGAGCCCACTCTAACAGGTTCCATTTCACTTGAGCCCTTCAAGTGAGGGAAGTTGAGTATAGATTTGGATCCGAGAATCTTGAAAGCTGTTTTATCATAGGCCAATGCCACGTCCTCGGACGTCTCGTAAGTCCCTAGCCAAACCCTTGCGCCATTCTTGTGGAGGTCCCCTCTCTCTGCCGCATACTTTTGCATGGTCTCCTTCTCACCAGCTCGTAATTCATCCCTTTTCCACGCTCCACCCCATCATCCTCTACTTGACTTGCATTCTGTGGAGGCTCCTCCACTTTTCCCGGCGCTGTTGAGCCAGAGAGATTTAACGGAGGATATTCAAAGGTAAACTCCTGGCAAGTTTCAATGGGAGAGTGCTGCTTTGGGAGAGGGACAGTGAAGCTCAATGCGCTGCCAAATAAGGGCGCAATGGAGGACGACTTGTCCAAAGAAGTCAAAGAAGCTTCAAAATCATCAGCTAGTAGATGCTGGCTAATGGAATCCAAGACAGCATCTCACCCCACATTTGGTTTCGTGGACTGTAAGAAGAGAAACTAAGGGAACAAACAAGCTAGAGTTCTTAGATTAATCACTACTTTTGTTATTATTCTTGAAAATGAATCATCCTTCCAATCCGCCGCTGATGACGGATGATATGTTACACATCAATTAATTAATTAATATTGGTTAATTGGGACTTCAGAATTGAGAGGTCTTTGTTGATTACGCTTCTTATCACATTCAAATAAGGAATTAATCAACACCTAGTTAGTTACAAGCATAGGATAGGGTAGACTAGCTAACCTAAGCAAATTGGATCGTTCAATTCATCGTGCATTCAGACGTGTGAACACACACCACTCCTTAATAACTTGTAATTCTGCACGCAATTTAAAATAAACCAATTATAATTAAGATATTACGTACCTCTTTCACCGTTTTAGAAAAACGTTGCCTTGAATTTTACATGTATGGATATAAATTTTTTTAACACGTAGGGAAGATGGAAAACAACATCTGAATGCTAACATTTCATCATTAACTAAATATGTTATGTTTGAGAATATAATTTTTTTTAATATTTGAATTTGGATTTTATTTTTTATATAAATTGTGAAAATGAAATATATATATTATGTATAAATTAATTAAGATTTAATATGATCATAAGTTTGAAAAGTGTAAAAATATAAATTTAAAATACATAAATATCTATAAATATTTCAAATTCATTTTTAAATAAGCATACCATAAATCCAAAACTTTAGAAAATAATCATGAATATTATATTTATATATAGTTTATAACACAAGATTTTATTTTTGGAATTTAAATTCGTTGTTTGAAATTCAATTTCGCAAATGTAATATAAAATAATTAGTGAATTACGTATCAAAAAATCGGATCAACTCTTTTAGAATGGGGAAAATCTTGAATTTTGTCTTTGGAATGGAAAATTTTGTGCGATATGCAGTCTGAGTCTAACTTATTACTTTTGGAAAATTAAGTTCCTTAGATATGTTAGACCGAACACAAGAAAAAAAAAAATACACGGATTACTGTACCTAAATCGTAAATCTTAGGACTTAGAACAACGTTAACTGCTTCGAGAAGATTTTCAATCGTTTTCAAATTCCACAGAGGGAGGCATCAAAATGTCAACACTGTCGTCTAATGTGTCATGTGATTCACCTTCCTTGTAACTCTCTTACCTCCATACTTTTTTAATTGTCATGTTCAGAAAAAAGGAAAATGGAACAACAAACCATGGTTCACGCGTTTATATATTAAGCCAACAAATTAAACCTACTTAATTTGTTAATTAAAGACATATAATCTTACTACTTTCTCTCTTTCTCTCTTTAAACCTTTTAGTCTCTATTTCTTAATTTCCTAGGGCGTGCGTGTTGAATTCCTTTGTTCATATATGAAGAAAAAAAGCGAGGAAAAGAGCAGAGATCCCTTTTCGCCTTCCTAAGCGAATTTTGATGTACTTGTACATATAATGGGGTTAAGTTCATGCATAATCAAAGTTAAAAGAAAATTGAAAATAAAATAAAATTCTTTTAAAAAATAAATCGAGTTTTAAAAATAACATTTTTATTCAAATACAGTTTGATTCCATCAATTTTATTATTATTATTAATATAATTTTTAAGAAAATCGATAAATTTTACAAAAGAATTGATATATTTTTTAAAAAGACAATTATACTGTAAATAAATTTGAAATAAATCTATACCAATATAATAGCATATAGCAAACAAAATATTAATATTTATTAATAGGAGATTTAGGTGCAGCCATCAGCACCTCAACCCAAGTCCATCATTTAACAGCACTGAGCGCCAAAAGTCATCTGGACAAGCAGCCAATCAAAGTGATGATAACCCACACATTCCCGGAAAATAAAAAAAATTAATATATTCCAAATCAAGTCAACATCTTTTAAATTTTCTTAATTAAAGGAACTAAAACGTGCTGTTTCATATAAACAAAAACTACATGTGATTAAAAAATCGTCCAACTTCAATGGCGCAGGATCATTCCTGGAAATGTTCTGAATGTAGAACATCAATGTTTTAGTTAGATCTCATCTGACAGTTTCCTCCCTATATAAACCAAAATACCCTTCGGTAGTCTTCACTCACACTGTAAACATCGACAGTTTCCTATTTTAGAACAAGAAGAGCCAAAAGAAAGCTTCATTGATTACTTTAAGCTAATCAAAAAGGAAAAAAAAAATGAATGTGGAGATGATCTCAGATTCAGAGTTCAACATCCTTGAATCATTTCAGCACCATCTCCTTGATGGTTTTGATGAATCTCAAGTAACAACAACTTCCATCAATGTTGTTCTTGAACCTTCCTATGACAGGAGTTCAAGTTTTAGTAGTGTTTTCTTGAATGAAAGTTGGGGTGATTTGCCCTTAAAGATTAATGATTCCGAGGATATGTTGGTTTACAGTGCTTTGCGTGATGCAGCGAACTCCGGGTGGAGTCCCTCGAACGATGTTGATTTAAAGAAGGTGGCAGAGGTTGAAGAAGAGTCGAGCAGGGAAGTGAAGGAAGAGTTTAAGGTGGAGCGTGAAACCAACGTGCTGCCACCGACGGGGATGAACTTTAAAGGAGTGAGAAGAAGGCCATGGGGGAAGTACGCGGCGGAGATTAGAGACCCTAAGAGGAACGGTAGGAGGATTTGGCTGGGGACTTACGAGACGCCCGAGGATGCTGCGTTGGCTTATGATAGAGCCGCTTTCAAAATGCGTGGAGCTAAGGCTAAGCTGAATTTTCCTCACTTGATCTGCACTAATACTTCGGAGCCAACTAGAGTAGGCTCAAGGAGCCGCTCACCGGAACCTTCAGCTTCGACAACGTCATCCGGATTGAGCAATTGCTTGACGAAGAGGAAGAAGAGTAGTGAAAGCAACATTGAGCTGTATGGAAATGCAAGCTTAGCTGCGGAGGTGATTCAAATGAGTCCCTGGACACTCGAAAACCAGTTTTGGATTTCCTAGTTACAAATTAATTTGACTCCAAGCGACAGAAATAAAGATTATTTAAGAAATATTAAAACCCCTAAAACCAGTAGTAACAATTAAGAAAATTATTAATAGGTTGAAAGTTGATTTTGTGACCGAATTAAAAGACTGGTCATTTTGGTTCTATGTGCATCAAGGCCCGATTGTTTCGGATCTTACTACTCCTTTTTTTTTCCTTCAATTTTACTTCTTTCTAAAGGCTGTTGTTTCATTGTTCTAATAAACAATTTGGGGGCTTTAGTTTATGACTTTATATATATATATATATATATATATATATATATATCTAATTATCAGCTTGTTAATTAGCTTATAAATTTCGAAAATATGAATGTGAAGTCATATATAGATGAGCATTTTGGCCACAGATTGTAATTAACTTCTAATTAAGCCTCGTTTTCTCCTACCAACGTACAACCAAAACCAATATTAATTTGTATATTTCAATATTAAAATTATATATATATATATATATATATATATAGTCTTGATTGTTTGTTAAGAATACCTTATATATATAATTATACGTAGCCATGAAAATGTATGATTTATCATTCTCCAATATAACAATTATATATTATCTTAATGAAAAGATAAAAAGGTTCTTTTACCAACAGGGCGAATATTTTGATAAGGATCCTAATTAAATGTTGGTTTTGGGTGTTTTTCTAAACATCACATGTGCTTTCTATATTTCAATACCATGCCTAATCTTCTCTTCAAATGGAGTTGGAGGTATTGTTATTATTATTATTATTATTATTATTATTATTATTATTATTATTATTATTATTATGATGTTAATTTTAAATATATAAGTGCACAAAAAATTACAAGATAGCGTAAATAATAAATACATAGTTGAACTCAATATTCACCTAAATTTATCTGAGTTATGTTGTTAGATCACGTTATCCAACCATGATAATCAAGAATCTATAGAAAAGAAATTAATTAGAGTTCATATTTGGTTGGTACTTTTATGTTTTATATTGTGTTTTTGTTTTTGTTTTTGATTCATTTTTATTTTTAACTTTCATTTCCTATTAGCAATAAACGTATAATGAAATTTTTATTGATTTTAATCTGTTTTATTTAATTAAAATGTTTTTTTTTCAAGGAAAAACAAAATAAAAAAAGAAGCATCAAATTTTCAAAGAAGATGGCGATCAAACACTTGCCCAAACCAAGTAACGAGTTACTGAAAAATGCTAGCCAGGCCAAGCAGGCTTCAATAATGGTTTCCCGTCTCCCAAATGATAGATTTGGTTGGTCAAAAAAATAATACAATATATTAGTAAAAACCATGAACTTCTGCTGAAAATTGAATTTCTTTCACACCACCGATCGAGAATTCAAATAAAAAGAAAAAGGCAGTAAGGAATTGCTTTAACGTACGTTAACTACATGTACTTGCCAATGACCCTACACCAAGCAAGCTACGGGTGTTGACTCACCGACACTTTGCAACAAGTATAAGGTCGTGAAAGCTAAACTAACCGTTCGATTAATCGTTTTATTTCTTGACCTCCTCTTTCCTTGTATCATAAATTTCATCCCATGAAATGGAAATACGCAGCATTTTCTGCAACTGGAAAGCCCCATGGAGATAGAAATTTCCTTTATTGATTAACATGCCATAGTTGTTTTCCATGAAAACCAGATTTTAAATCATATTCCCATTAATTTGCATGAGCTTTGAATTTCAGATATTGAGAAAACAATTCAGCTAATTTTACTTTAGAAAGTACATAGCATTAAAAAAAAAATCAAATGTTAAAATAATAATTACATCAATCGTTCACGAGGAGAAGTATTTTTAATATATAGCAAGCAAAGTAATAAAACGTATCCCTCAACTTGCTATTTTAATTAGCTATAATTAATAATTAAAAAAAATACTAAGTTATATCATATATATTTAGTCACACATCATTGTATTAGAATTTTTCGTAAATCACAAGATTAGATATATGCATGTGGACTAATGTTCATGATTTGCGTGTGTTGTATAATTTTTTTGTTTTTGTTTTTGGTAATTTTGATGTTATATTAGTTGAGATTGTTAATTAATTATCCAATAATTATATTTTAAATACAAAAGTTACACATTGCAGACCACTAAGTAACATACAAGCAGGTTCCTTCATTATTAATCAAGAAAGACAAATTAAAGGAGGAAGGGAGGGAATCAATCAAATAATAAATTAATTCATGAGTCTCATGAGTCAGACATTAAATTAATTAATATGAATCTAATGGCAAAGCAAGTACACTTGTTATTCCAACTTCTTAAACCATATAATAATCAATAACAATTGAAATCTGACATGTGTTTATTTATTTGTTATTATTATTTCTTTTAAAATCCACGTAACAAAAATAAAATTATAAACGTGTTTTGTTAACTGCAGATATATTCCATCCAGTCTTCCCTCTTTAACCCATGTCTTGTTTGTTTACTAATAAAAAAATAAATAGATAAATATTGAGGAAGAATAGTAGGAAACTCCCATCCCCCTTAATTGCCAATAAAAAACTACGTAACATCCTTCTTGAACCAGAAGGCTATTCAATTTTACAAAACGAAGGAGGCTAATTATGGTTAGGAAATTTCAAAAAGTGGATAAAGTGTGTATATATATGTTCATTCAAAAAGTGAATAAAGTATATATATATATATATATATATATTCATTCAAATTATTATAAAACTAAATTAATTCTACTTATTTTTATAATTTTTATATGATTATTAATTTAATAAATTGACTTTCGGATTAAGTAATATAATTATACTTTCATGTGAAAAATTTTGAATCAATTTGATATATTTATATATAGATTGAAAATGCTAATTTTTAATATATATTTAATAGTTAAAAGTTTTTTATAATAAATTATTTTTAATTTATTCAAAACTCAACTAGTATAATATGCACGAATATAATAAAAAATATAATTATTGAATTAAATAAATATAACTCATATAAAAAATTATAAAAATATTTAAAATTAATTTAATTTTATATTAATGTAAATGAATCCATATTATATATATATATATATATATATATATATATTGAGTCTATTTATTGATTCAAATTGGGCAATTGTGAAGTATACATCGAAGAATGGACGACCTTGGTCACCATTATATATATATATATATATATATATATATATATATGTGTGTGCAAAATGTAAAGGACAAATAATTAAATTGAAAAAACATATATACATTAAAAATGTTGAAGAAGCACTTCAAAAACGTGATGAAAATGTTCTCAAATCTCAACTCCGAGAAACTTCCTACAAAGACAACCAAGAATAATACTAATATTTTAATGCCAAAATCACAATATACATATATATATATATATATATATATATATATATGTAATCAAAGAGGAACTCAACGAAGCCATCCAATTCCAATTCAAATCCACACCTCGCAGTCTCAGACCGTCAAGCTCCTTTACTTCACTAGCCCCGTGAGCAAGAACAAAACAAATATTTACAGTGAAATTTCTGCAGAATTTGATGATCTTGGCCTCTTGGACACCATTCGTCGATATCTTCTGGAAGATGATTTGGAAACCCAATATCCAGTAACATCTCCGGGGCAAGTTGTGGAAAATGTAGCAAATATTCAACTTCCAATTCCATCGGGTCAGGTTTATTGTTCTGAAACTGTTACTAGTAATGTTGATCAATGGATAACCTTTGATCAGTTAGTTGATGCGGCGGAGATAGCCGCAGTTAATGTCTCATTTCCCAGCTGCCAAATGACTTCTAAGGTAGTGACTGAGAATGCCCCTAAACCTCACACACCGCCGACGAAGGTGCATTATAGGGGTGTAAGGAGAAGGCCATGGGGAACATACGCGGCGGAGATAAGGGATCCCGAAAAAGAATGGTGCCAGGATCTGGCTTGGTACTTACGAGACTCCCGAAGATGCTGCGCTGGCCTATGACAAAGCGGCTTTTAAAATGCGTGGCGCAAAAGCCAAGCTGAATTTTCCTCACCTTATTGGCTCGGATCAGGTGGAACCGGTGAGAGTGACCAATAACAAGCGGCGGTCCCCAGAGCCTTGCTCGTCTTGGTCATCGGCGGCTCAGTCGCCTTCCTCTTCGTCATCCATGTCGGATGATGGAACTCCCAAGTCGAAACGTAGAATGTGTGAGTTTAACTCGGAGATTAAACCTGAGTTAGGAAGTGAGTTAGAAGTAGACATGCATCAACTGATGCCAACTGAGTTTTGGCGGACTGTTATCTGTTAATGGAAAGTGTAGATAATCATTAAGATTTGAATTAAATGCTAATTTTATTCAATTTTGGCAGAAAGTTATGAGTAACTCTCTTTTTATGAACTTTTTGTATTTATAAATTCTCCTTCCAAAATTTTGTTAAGAGTCTTTGTTTTCAAAAAACGCAATCCATTTCCAAAATTATTAAAAAAGAAAAAGAAAATAGCTCATGACCTCAATATTAGATTTACAAAATGGAAAAACGGCACTGTGGGAGACAGTCTGAGTTGTCACGTTTGTCCTTTTTTTTTTTCACTTAATTTGTCTTTATAACATTCATAGCAATAGCATCCATCATTTCATGGATTCCAAACGCGGAACAAAGATAATAATAATAAAAGAAATTCATAGATTCCAACCCAACATATACGAAAAAATAGATTTTGTAAAATTATAAAATTACATATATTTTTATACCCAAAAAAAGGCACTTGAAATACCATTTCTTAGGGAAAGGATATTTCATAGAAATTATGATCCATCAGTCACTGTGTTAACTTCGTAAATAGTTTTATAAGCTCGAAATCCGTACTCACGTTATAAAAAGAAAAAATTCTCACAGATTTCATATACTATATATCTTTTAGGTCATCATTCCTTATGTGAAAGACAATTAATTGAACTATCCGAGAGAGAGAGAGAGAGAGAGAGAGAGAGAGAGAGAGACTTAATTAACGTAGGGAGAAATTAATTCCACCAACTCAAATTTCGATAGTTTTAGAGTGAATGAGGAAGCATCTCTTTGCCAATGGGCTTGACGATCCAATGTATCCTCCGAGCGAGTTCAAGGTTCGGCAGTAGGTGAGAATACATTGGGAGTCCCATCAGAACAGCTTGGTTTGATAAATGCAATTAAACCGGAGCCGGCTGGAGATCATGTATTAACTAAAGAGATGAATGTGGCAGGAAATGAATTTCCTGACGCGCCGCCGAATAGGAAGAATTATAGGGGAGTGAGAACGTAAACCGTGGGGGAAGCACGCGACGGAGATTGGAGACCCTAAGAATTATGCAAGTGATTAAGGTGTGGTTAGGGACTTACAAGACGCCAAGGACACTGCACTGGATCCGGCCCATGAATAAGCAACTTTTAAGATGAGCGGATCAAAGGCCCAGCTGCATTTTCCTCACTGAATGGGCTCCACTTACTCGGAGGAACCAATTAGAGTGAGGCCCCAAGCGCCACTCTCCTGAGCCTTCAAAAATCTCGATGAAAAATGGCTCCAAAGTGGAGAAGATTAAAACGACCATATTCCTCCCACTGCTACAAGTTTACAATTAAAGTAGAACTATTAATTCCATTTATTTTTAATTTAGCATAAAAGATTGGTGCTCAATTGTTCATGTTGTATATAACTAGAAAATATTTAATATTTTAATATTAATTTTCCTCTTTTAATTTGTTCATCTAGTAAATTACTGTTTAAGGACGTAATCTATCCTTTGGACCTACCTATATAGTTTATACATATTATATATATGTATATGTTTTTGGACGATTCAAAGTCGTCCTCCTAGTTGTTATTATATGTACTTGACAAGAGGTAGCTCTACGTGTTGCTTCAACAGACATCACAGCAAACAGAGCCCGCTATGTAGTATGATCTCAGAGACTGATTTGCAACGAAACGTTAAATGCATCTACATGAGTTTTCTTAATTCAGCAGATCAAACTCAACCCAGATCAATATTTAAATAACAAAAAATATTTGAAATTATAATTATACATATTACATATTAATTTAAAAATATTTTTTAATTTTTTGATATTATTTGAAATGAGTTTTTAGACCAACTCGAACTTTAAGACAAAAAAGAAAAATTTTCAAGTCATGATCCCACCATCCCTTAATACTTCTAAGTAAGAGTCATAAATTTATTTATATATATATATATATATATATATATATATATATGCATGCATGTATAAAAGAGTAGATACATGCATGAAAGATAGATATGAGAAATTCCACGAATTGCACATGTACAGAAAAACAAGTAGGACATGCCTACAACTTTTCCACCATAGCGGAAGTGGAACCAATTGGCAGTAGCCGCAGAAAGCAGGTTGTAACATTTATATATATATAAATGTATACGCAAGATTTAAGAATTCTTTCATGGTGCAGTATGATATGGTGTGAACCATTAAAAGGTACAATAGCTTGAATTCTAAATCTTGGCCTTCGCTATCTAACATCTGCTTAAAACTTTTTAGCCGCAACCACCACATCTGGTCCTGTTCTTCCCAATTCAATAGGATATAACAATGGGTTCAGCCCAAGTCAGTAATGCGAGTCTAAGGCAACAATGACAAACTCACTACCAAAGCTGCAGTATCAGTGTCCCAAAACTAGAATCATCTGTTGCTGCTGGAATGTTGTGAACAAAAATCTGGCTGCTCAACTGAACTTTAAACCATCCAATCAGTTGTATCTTCTAACTTCAGGATCTTGGATGCCGTCTCCTGTATTTTCCACACCATTAGCCATCACTAAAATGCAACCGCTTCAAAGAATACACTCTTATGATCCAAAGGTTTCTCAATCCAATTACTATGCCCAACTTCTAGAAGTCTTAATATCCAAATATCTAGTGCATTAAAGATATAAAATAGGTATCAAAATCAAGCTGTGGATGATTTTAAGAACGGAAAAACCAGTGGACACAACAAAAAGTACAACATCTCTTCAGTTAAAATCATATTTAACGATATAGAAAGAAAGTTAACAAAGTAGAAAAAAGAAATCACCTCTTTGGTCGGCTTCGGTCTTCCTCATAGTCCATCACTCCCCCAGGTTCAGTGTAGGTCTCCTCGAGCCCTCGGAAGTCAACTTCGGCCTGCTTACAGGGTGTAACTTCTGCCACAATGTAAGTAAGCCATATCGACCAACATATCTCAATATTGAATGAGTGAAGTCATGGCATGCTAATTCTAGATCCTGTTAAACTCTCTCATTTGCATCTTAACTAGGAAGTTTCAGCTTTTAGCTCCAAACTTTTCAGTATATGCATTTTTGCAAGAAGTAAAGGACTCTCTTTCCCACCATCGCCCCCCTCCAAAACAAATTTTCAATATCTAAAAGCATGCATTTACATCTACAATTACCATAGACTTCGAAAATCAAATAAGTTTTGCCCTCTTCAATGGTAACATAAATTAGTTTAAAAACTAAAAAAACACAACAAAGAAACTAATGAAAACACTTTCAGCTGCATTTAGCTTTTCATGCTTTTTAATGGTCCAATACCAAGTAATAGCAAAAGCGCAATCAATACAAAAGGGAATACTGGATTCAACTGACCTTGAGGGAGAGGGACTTCTTTACTTCTTCCACCCTATCTTCAACCTCCTTTCGATGTTTTTTGTCCAACTCGCTCATAGTATCAGCCCAGTTTATCTTCTCTTGAATTGAGATTAGTAAGTTCTCTGACGTGCCCAACCTAATTTCACATCCACAAACAGATGTTAGATAGATCACACAGTAGCAACTATGACTGAAGCATGGAGAGAGGACTTAATGACATGCTCTATTAGAACAAGAGATGTTACCAGTTTGATAGTGTTTGTATCATACTCCCCAGTTGCCCTGGCCTCAAATCCCTGCCAGCAGCAAATTGTACCTTCCATGCCAAATGTTAGAAACTTCAATAAGCCAAGGGAAAGAAATGGAAAAAAAAAAGGGGGGGGGGGGGGAACTTGAAAGGTAAGGTCAGAAAACTCATACCACAAAACATCTTCGCACCTGATCCAGCTTTCCTCTGACTATACCCTAACAAAAAGGTTGGAAAAAAATGAACAACAAACAGCACACATTCAGTTTAATGTTGCAACTTGCTTCCCTTAAAATTCAACCAAACCCTCCCTCTTGGGATGAAAAAACCCCAGAGAGAAGGGTGTTCCCCTCTCCCCAGCCCCCTCTTCCCCTTCTTTCCCAAACCCTAGTGAAGGCAGAGTTTGATCTCAGGTATTGGTTGCAACCACCAAAGCAAAGTTCAGATAGTTGTAGGTACATGAAAAGCAAAACATAAGAAGCGTGATATAATATCAAAGATGCTTCTTAGGCATGCCAAGTATACAATGCATATCCACCCTAATATTTAACCTTCCCAAAAAATCAAGCATGAATGCATGAATAGCTGTATGATTCTTTCACATGCTACCTGTTGAATGAAAATATCCATTAACAATCAAAAGATCACATCCAAGGGGCCATTCAAGGCTTTTCCAGTAGATAAAGCATGTCACAATGGAGTAAATCCATGATTAAAAAGGAATAGAGAACCACGCTAGGAGACTACCCACCGCATGCATGCACTCATTGATAAGAAAATCTTCAAGTTCACGGACATTAGTGACATCTAACTCCAGCATTAGTTGATCATATGGTAGTACCTGGAGAATATATTTAAGAACCAATATTTAAAAAGGTAAACGAACTTGATGCAACCAACATGAAAAACCTATAGAATAATCATCACACAAAGGTTCCCCACAAATTAAACATATATCCATTTTAGTTAGAAAGTGGAACAAAACAATTCAAAAAAATAAAAAGAGTTAAAAATTTTTTCAAGAGATAGAAAAGAATTTGTTCCGTCATGTTACGGAGTCATTTACATAAAAGTGGCATGTTTGATGAATATCAAAATGACTATAAACACAACAATGGAACTAGACCGTCAAATAGCATATATAGATGGCTAAATGTCTCTTAAAGAGAATACCTTGTTTGTCTCAGCAAGTGTAAGGACAGTGAGTTGCTTTAGCTTGAGAACTTGATCAGGGACTAGTTGAGGAAGACTATCACTATTACCTAATTAAATAGTTTAAACAACTAAAGTTGATCACATTATGATGTCCAGAAGAATAATAAGAATAATCAAGACTGAGAAATATATCAAGTAGTTTAACTAAAGGG
Organism: Adansonia rubrostipa; assembly: GCA_038381775.1. Taxonomy (NCBI): domain Eukaryota; kingdom Viridiplantae; phylum Streptophyta; class Magnoliopsida; order Malvales; family Malvaceae; genus Adansonia; species Adansonia rubrostipa. The sequence goes on along the minus strand of JBBYHM010000006.1, from coordinate 372,162 downwards.
AATTCTGCTGCCTGCTATGCCTGGAACAACAAAAATCACTGATGAACATTGTCAAAAGGAAGATAATAGAAGTGAGGAAGAGAGAGAGAATACGGAAAAAAGCCAAGTCATTAAGCTGTAAATTAATAGGCAAAAGAAATGCCTTTTCAATAACTAGTCCTGAAGATTTCCATTTAGATAATTAAATTAGCGTAATGTTATCTTTCACAAGATTAGCTGAATAACAGTTTACATATCTGGATCGTTTTCAATAGCTTGGTGTTATCAATTACCAAATAATTTAAAAGAAAGTTGTTACTTTTGCCATAAGCAACCACAAAAATTAAAATACTAACATTTATGAGAGCAAAACTGGTATAGCTTGATGACCAATTTTCTGGTTTAAATTCAAACAAGGAAAAGAACACATTTCAGGCTGTTTATTATTTAATACCAAAGTCTGACTTACAAGGTAGCAACACAGGTTTACTACTAATAATCTTCAAATTTTCTCAAATAGAAAATATATAGCGCAGGAAGCAAACAAGTGCTTTGAAGGCATTACAAACTTGTAACTAAAGAATGAAACACAGGTTTTCCAACTTACTCTTGTAATCGCTCCACGTCCCATGGGCAAACAACCGAAGCGCTTCAAGATACACTGAGCTTTCAGTTCCTTCAAGCTGCAATGGTATATTGATTTCACATAAATTACAATTAAAATAAAGCTCAAACCAAAAGAAAAGCGATGAAGAAAAGTAGAACACCATATCATTGACAAAACCAACTACCTAATAGCACGCACCGCAACCATATAATTGCTGGGAAAGTGTAATTCACATTTGTATATATCATTCCCTACAAAGTCTGGTAGATTAACTTCTTTGACTAATGATCAACCTAACAGTCACTAATGAAAAGCATAGGAAACCGGTGAAACAATTTGTCAGACGAAACTACTAAACTAAACCCCAAAAACTGACCCCAGAAGAGTGAAACCTAATTTCATCAACGGTATTCCTACGCAATGTATAAAAAATATTAAGCAGCGAACATAACCTATGTAGTCAAGAGTAGTGTACAAATATATCAATTTATAAATCTAAACACTATAATCAAAATTTTATTTTCCTTCCTTTTCACTCAATTTTCTCATTAACCAACCCATTCAACAGCTAACAAACTATGTGCGGCAAGAAAATAACTGGTCACAGCTTTGTTTTCTTAGATTGGAGAAAGAAAGGGGAAAAAAAGGAATTGAGAATGGAACAGGTTTGGACCTCAACGACGGTGGGCACGGCAAGAATCTCGGAGAAGGCGAAGAGGGAAGGATGCGACGTCGCTTCAACGATTACGGAAACAAGGGCTGAGCCCTTCTGAGCCGACGCTTGCTTTACAAAGTGATCGATTAACTCTGCTTGCTTTTGCTCGATATCCATCTTCAAAAATTAACCACCAAAGCACACCCAGAAGAAAATAAAAAGAAAAAACTTAAAGAAAATAATTGAAGAATGTTCTTAAAAAAAAAAAATTACCAAGAGAAAAGCATTCAGCGAAGATAAAATAAACAAAAACTAGGGTTTGACGTTGGAGATGGTGAATTAATCGACGGAAAATTTTAGGTATAAAAAAAATAAAATACTGAAATTTGTGGAATTAGAGCGATTTGACAGTTTCTGTGAGAATGGAAGTGAGAGAATTTGCCAATTAACTTTTATATGATTTGCGAAACTATTATAAATTAAAAGAAATTGTCAACTGCAGATTTAAAACCATAAGATCGCGTTAATTATTTTATTTGTTCTAAAAAAATAAAACGAAATTGTTTTCAATAAAAAAGAAAGAAAAAAAAAAAGTAAAAAGTTGCCGATGTTTTCTGTATAAGCAACTTTGGGTTACAACATCACATCATGTTCACAGGTGTCCTCATGCTTTGATGATTAAATCATTTTTATTGAATTCATTGGATTGGATCATTTGGACGCATTTATTTAGACAAAAATTAAAAGTTCTAATTTCATTCGATTGAATTGGAAAAGTTTCTTCCTCACTTCCTTCCGTTATTGGAAATGTCATGGCGATGTTAAAAGAGAAAAATATCCGATTAATGAGTTATTTTTTTCTCAAGATCAATAAAAATTATATATTAATATAATTTTTTAAATTAATAATAAAATAATTTTTAATTAATACTTATAGATACATATTAAGCAAATTCAATTATTTATTTCTATCGAATAAACTTTTGATATAATAAAAGTAGCCTTCTTTTTTAAGTGTTGAAAATAGCAAATGAGTTTAAAAGAGGATTTTTATTTTATATTTAAAATTTATCAAAATTAAATTATAATTATTAAAGTTAAAAATTCCACACTTCACTAATAATATTAAATTAATCTATTAATTAGTCTATTAGATTCATATTATTTCATATCTATTAAATAATAATTTTAATATAAATTCAAAAAAAATTTCACATATTTTTTTAATAATAATTAGCAATAATAAATTAAATTATAAATATATTAAAAATAAATAGATTAACATAAAGTTTTAATTTATGAAAAAGAGATTTGAAAAAAAAATTAATAAATAATCGTTCTATGTTAAATATTTAATTAATTAATTTTTATTGTTATATTAAAATAAAATATTTTTTAAAAAAATTCTTTGAATTTTATCTTTAAATTAACCAAATTTAAATAAACAATTAAATTAAATTAAAAATTAACTATTAAATTCCAGCAAACAAAAAAAAAAAAATCACTGACATTCGCGAATTATTCTCTGCTCGTCGAAATAAGTAACTCTCTCTCCCTCTCTCTCTCTCTCTCTCCCTCCAGTTCTCTTCCGTCTCCACTCTCTATCACGTAAAGAAAAGATTAATCGAAGCATGTCGAAGTCGGCGGCTGGTTCACTTAGCAAGAAAGCAGTGGTTCAAGCCACCTACGACGGCGCTTCAGCGAGTAATCTATGAATGACTTTCCTTATCTTTGCCATATTATCTCTATTATATTTCGCCCCCTCGGAAATGTTTGTTTTCACTGTTTGTTGTCAGTAATACTAAAGAAAACATAAGATTAGGTTTCGAAAATTCTAATTGTATTCGAATAATCCTTGCCGTTTGTTGTCGAGTTTTGCTGCAAGATTTCGTCGTGAAGATTAATCTTATGTGACAATTAATTTATGAGCTTTTTCATTCTATGTTCTGGACAACTTAGAAGTATTCATGTTTGTTCAAACCGGATTAATTAATTCTATACAGTTCTTAATTTCGGAAAAATAATGTTGTTACTAGAACTTCTTCTTTATTAAAGAAGTATATTTAATCCATTCAAAACTGGAAGAGCATTGGCATTTGGCTTGTTAGTTCTCACTCTCTCTCGCTGTGTATTTAAAGGTCATGTGTTAAAAAGAGATACATGAAAGATGACTACCTCCAATTGTTTTTTAGAAGACCTGCGAAGAGATCTCCTATAATTAACCGTGGTAAGATTTGATTTTGACTATATTACATTTTGATTATTACTTTGTGATTTTTGTAATGTGTTTAATCTTATCGATGGTTCTTTTTTTTTTTTTTTTTGGGCGTGTATTTGAGGTTATTTTGCACGTAAAGCTGCCTAACTAAGCTTCTATTTCAGTTTCTTGATTTGTGAAAGATGTAATAGTGAAAGAGGTTGACCGATCCCCCTTAACGATGTATTGGCAATGAACTCTTCACTTAGAGAATATGGTAACATGAAGAAGCAGATATTGTCACTTGGTGCAGGATGTGATAACACATATTTTTGGTTGCAGGTGCCTGAGTTTTCTCGTGAGCTGGGGTAAATTCGTAACACATGATAGACTTATGAACGTTTATCTTTGTAATGTTTGATTTGTGCAAAACATTTGAAACTTAAGTTATTTCATGGTTGCGCTTCGCTGGTATTAATTATTTGTATTGTTTCTTTTTTGATAATTATCTAGAGAAATGCATGTCCCATATGGGCATTTTTTGGAAAATTTGATTTACCTTACAGAAGCTTGAATATTGACAAGCTTAGTTGGCCTTTTTTTATATTTTTCGTGGACATGATGAGGGAAAAGCACTCTACGTGTGTTTGGGTGTGGAACTGGATAAAGAAGTGTACTTTTGAATTTATGATTGCAATTGATATGTAGTATACCCTGTTTTAAATTGTGATTTTTTAGATAACTAGGAAAAAGCTTCCCTTATTGATTCCTGCAGTCAGTTGAGGGACAAAATTGGTGAAACTGCATCAATCTCACAAGCTAAGTTGCCCTGGGCCTGGATTGTTGATTCATCAAATCATTACCTTTATCAGTTTCATGATGGCTTTCATTTGTTTTATTTCTCAAAATGCAAATTTTCTTTTCTGTTGTATGGATACATAGGAGAATAGGACTGTTGGAGAGAGTGTGCTTACTCCATGGTGCATAAACTTTAAAGGATTCAAGATGCATACAAAACATGGTACAGACAAGTGTCACTTTCGATCACTATTGTGTGAATGACTCATATTTGGTGTGAGGTTTTTTTCTTTTGACAAATATGTCCAGACTTTTCTTATGTAAGAATCAGATATCTAGTGCATTTATTAGATGCTTTAGAGAATTTGCGGGGCAGTTTTTGTTTTTGATAGTTAATCACCTATCAACGAACTTTCAATTGAAGGAATCATAGTGCTAGCCTTCTGTACTTTAAAGTATTTGGCTTCTGGTGCATTTAAGCACATGCTTCTTTTGTGGAATGATAGAGAGTTCATGTCTTTGCAGAGAATAGAAAACTGCTTAGAGATCACAGCAAGCTACTTCCAGTTGATTTGTCCGACATAAAAAATTGGATGATGTCATATCTTTGGCAAATATGTATCCATGGTATGTTCATGATTGAATTCCTATTCATTTAAAGTTTTTAGCATTTTTCTCTTCCATTTGGAAGCTGTAAGTAATTGATATCTTTCTCTCTATTTCATTTTGCATGTTCCATGATTGTAATTATAATGGTTCCAGAAATATCTGTTGTTTCCCTTGTTTGGATGTTATATGTTATTTTAGCATTTTTTATTTTTTCTTTTCATATTTTTGTTCTTTTCTGCCTTTCTTGGGTGGAACCTGTTTATTTGTTCCATGGTTAGGGACCGTAATGGTCACCAGATATCAGTATCAGTCTGCCAACATTTATAACTATAGAATGTGTTTTAATATACCTGGATCCAGATTCAAGCTATTCTATTGTTGGTTGCGCATCGAAAACATTTTCAACAGCAATATTTTTCTTAAATGAGCGGGATCTCTACTTTTCTGGAACCCCAACATCTTTAATTCCATCTTTTTGTTGGTTGTGTTTTCCTGCTAGTGTTGCTTCCTTGAATGCCTTGCCTTATGCGTCTGTCATGGTTGATCAATTCACAGTTTATGGTCATTCTCAACAGATTCATCCAGATGATGCTTTTCGGCAGCAAAAGATAAGAAATTTGGAGCTGAAAACTTCTTATTTATTTCATTTGCTTATGAGCTGGCTTAATTCTGTGAGTGAATTAGTAGTTTCTTATTCAGCTGTTTGCACAGATTTCTTTTGAGCCCGGAGACTTTCTGTCTTGTTTTGCATTATGTTGATGTTAGGTGGAAGGATGTCCTTTACAGAACACTGTTTTTTTGCTCTCTCTTTTGAAATGCTAGAAAATTTCAGCTTAAGGATTAAGATATATAATTGTAAACAATGCCTTTCATTTTAAAAGATTGTTTATATGACTGAAGTGTCATGGAAGTAAAAAGGCAAATGGATATTTTGTCATTGTTTAAGCACTGTTTAGTTAGCAAATGGGGGCTTGGATGCCTTGATGTTGAATTCTAGAAACTTGGACTAGTTACTAGTGAAAATCAATAACTCTTTGTTGACTTTTGTTTTAGAGTCAAGGTTGCGCACTTTTGGGTATTTATGCTCAGCCAACTTTGCTTGCAAAGGAAAAACTATTTCTTGATAACGGATGGCAGGCATATGAGTATACCTTGTCTTTTTAATTTCACTTGACGTTATACTTTTTATTTGATATTTCCTCAATTTAATTGGAAACAGTGTGGACTGATGATAGGGAATTTGGGATGGTGAAGGTCATATACATCTGCCAGTTTATTTATTTTATGGTATACTTTTGCTGGTGCCTGTAGAGCACCATTCTCTGATGGTAAACATGGTATTGCCTCTGTACCAAAAAGAGGGAAAAAAAAAAAGCAATGTCTGATGTAAATTCCATGGCTAGATAAAGCTAAAAAGCTACCGACTCTTTGTCTTTCTACTTCCATCCTTTCTTCCTTAATACTGCCAGAATGATGGAATTTAATTTGTAGAAACGAGCGCGTCATATAACATAAGTAATATTTGTAGGTTCTTTGTTACTTTTATTCTAAGTGTTCTTTTCTTTTGAATGTTATTATTTCATTAATCTTTCTGTTTGAAATTTCAGAAAAGCTGTTGTGCAGGACTTGCTGAGATTTTATTGTAAATTTGTTGAGGCCCGTGACAGAGGCAGGTATATGCTGCTTTAATGTCATTTTTTTTTTCATCAATGTCATCACAGACATAGCCAATTTGGCAGGGCAGAAGGCTTCTTGCCTGCGCTTTACTCATTATTTATTTTGAACTAGATAACATTTTGGCCTCATTTTTTTTTTTTTTAATTTTTCATGTCAGTTAAGTTTTTTATCTAGTATCATGGACTCAAAAGTGAGAATTAGATCATCATGATTGTATGGTTCTTTATTGCTTACTTATTACATAGATTATATCCATGGATCTGTTTGTGGTGCGTAACTTCTAGGATTTTGTCACCACTATTATTCAATCAAGGCGATGACCTGGTTAATTGGCTTAGCCATTGTTAAGCTGTGGCTGTAGGCCATGAAATTGATGATGAAAACAAAAGCAGCAGCCAAGCGGAGCTTCAAATTGGAACTATAATTTTCTGTCGAGGGGAAGGATTTTCTTTCTAAACACTTTAGAAAAACTATTAGAAGTAGAAAGTTCAAATCTGAATCAGATACTGTTTACTTCTTTGTATTTTTATGCGTGCCATTGCTGCTCTTTAAATGCTGCTTTACTGAAAAGAAGAATCTTTGCTTCCTGTCCTTTAGCAGCCTTTCTTTTTTAAGGTTTTTGAGAAGCTATAAAGAGAAATTCCTTCCATTTTCTTGATTCAAATCTTTGTTCCTTTTCTTCTGCTTTACATTAGGAAGCTTTGCATTTTTGCACTTCTGAAATATTCTTTGACAGTATTCTTACATTTGATGTTCTGATAACCAGAATTGAGCGATCAATGATTCAAGTAATATTGACCCCGTGGGAACAGACTTATTGACACGGTGCGAATGCCTGGATAATAAGATGAACTTGGTCTATGGATGCTAGCCTGACAACTGACAACTTAAGGTCTAAGTTCATGCAACCCTGGCTAGCAGCTTACATGGCTAATGCGGTGTAACCTATGATTCTCACCTGTTGTTTAAAAAATTGTATGGACTTTGTTATTGTTCTTGTCACTGATTTTGTTTCAAGCTGCTGATTTCTAGGAGCACTATTGCGTTGCTTGTGCTATCTGTGATGCCTTGGTACATCCATGTATTTTTCTTTGCTTTTGACCTTATATTCCTTCACGTTGTGAATTAACCTTAATTGCTGCTACAGTTTGCTCTTCATGGTTCTACTGAGAACTATATTTGTAGATTTATTTAGTGTCACTACGTCACAAGATGACCAGAACCTTTTATAGGATGAATAAGTATCAATCTCAGCAAGGCATTCACTGAACTTAATGGTCTTATCAACCCCAAAAAAGAGAACACTTCTTGACAAAAATGGCCTTATTTTATGTCATCATCAAATAGTTTGATTAAGATCAAATTACTGCAATGATAGAACTGCATCTTTTTGTTCAATCTGTGTATATATATATATATATATATATTAATAATAATGACATAGATATTGAGATAAAATTTGGGATAGATGCTGCAGTTTCCTTTGACACTTGCCCTTTCTCATGGTTTCAGGGGTTGTATGGGAAATTTGGGTTTACCTGATGACCCGTAACATGTGTCCAACGCCTCTTCGGCTGCAACTCCATGACGAAATAAGGTTGTTCAATATTGCTATTTCTCACGCCAAAGTTGGATAAGACAATTAGAAGCAGAGAAGCATGTGTACAGACATGTGCCTGTTTGACAGGTAAGAAAAGGTCTCTCTCCAACTAGTTAAAGCCTTTAGCTCTAAAAAGTCTCAAAAATGGTTTCATGACTTGCTGTAGCCGTGTGTGTGTGGGGTGCGTCTCTTCGTATTTGTTTTATTTGACTCGAGAAAACAAGATCCCTTCTTTTTCTGCTAGCTGTTTGGCAAAGAAAACGTGGTGGGACCCAAACATCACCAAAAGTGTCTCTCCTTCATATTATAGACCCCTTGCTTTGTGGGGCTAGAATCATGTGGAGATAGATATAGTGAGATATACGTTCATCGGTTGGTTACTTTCGCTTCACAATTTGTTCGCTTAAATTCTTTCCCGCGTTATCCTGCTGCGCTGGCCTTGTGGCCCTCGCCTGCCTTTGCTCGCATGATCAAAATGCCATTTGGAAATGCTGGAGTGAAAAACTAATGTGACATTACAAGCATCATTGTACTATTCTAAGAAACGAAATTCTCTGTGGTTACGTGAGGTTAGGGTTGGGATGTTTTATTGTGTTTATATTATTTTTGATGTTATAATCGTGTTTAAGATATTATATAATTATATTAAATTTTGATATGTCAACAATTCGTGTTATAAAAAATTTGACATATATATATATTTTATATTATTTATATCATGTATAATTGTATCATTGTTAAAATTACCTAGGTATTTCTATTTGTTTTATTTGATAAGATCAATTCGCCTTGATCCGGTGGCTAGTAGTAGGCAACTGTTGTAACAAATTAGCTGATTTGAGTTCTAATTAGAGTGTCTCAAAATCTCCTGATTAGGAAGAGGTCTTTGCCTCATAAAGTTATCATCTTTGCAGTATTATAATTTTAAATTGTACAAAGTTAATGAAAATATTATATGAAATTTATATTTTAAAGTGATAAATTTTTATATAATTATATATTATATGATTGAATAAATATAATATCGTACAATTATTGATAAAAGTTTTCATATTAATAAATACAAAAATAATTAATTAGAACCTCGGATCGGAAAGAATTTGGGTTGAACGATTGGAAAATTTGGTTAATGTAATCTAGGCATCCAGATATCCAGAAAACCAAAAACGAGAAAAGGGAAAAAAAAAAATCCAATCTAGAAAATCTACCTCTTTTTTGTTTTGGGTCCACGTTTGTTCACCTTTTGGGTAGAGAACACCTGCATCATTTTCTTTGGATTGCCGCCTACCATTACAATACTCTGTCATCTTTCCACTTTTTTCGAGCCTGTTTGGCTACTTGGATGCTTGCCAACACCCAGAGCTGGACCAAAATACTACTATATATATATATATATATATATATATATATATATACGCATATATAGGTATAATAGTTTGCAGCTTTAGTGATCGTTTATTTTACGGTATAGAGAAGAGCTGTTGTACTCAAAATTGTTTCTAAATATTGAAAAATCTTTTTGAGTTGTGTGCACTAATTTAGATTTAGAATACTCTAAATTGTGTGATTTTTTATTATCACCTATATTCGAGTTACAGTTGGAGACATAAAATGAAACTGTCTAAAAAAGATGAATATGTAAGCATTTTTTTGCTGGTACCAGCAATTTTAATTTATGAAGAATCAGATGCCTGGGATTCGAGATTCGAGCATAATCGAGATGGCATCTTCTTTGGGCCTGAAAGGCAAAAATTGGGGCAAGAAAAATAGCAAGCCAACAATAAGAAAAGCATAAACCTCCCTTTCGCCTCCACACTGCTTTTTCTTCAAAAGGATGATCCCACATTCCCACTCATTTCGGAATATCTAATCTAATGTTATTCTGCCTTAGTATGCTTGCAGTGTGTTTTGTGCATGTTATGACTCTTCTTCCTCCTCCTCGAACAACTTTTGGATCCCCTTTTGAATTTGGGTTTTCGTGCGTAGATGTAGATATCTTTTCTTTTTCATAGAAAAGCAGGAATTCCCAATTTCAAATTCAAAACCAAGAATACAACAACAGCATATGATTTTGTATTTATTATTGCTTTACATTTAATCTCATTTTGGTCCTGAAGACGCACGGATTCAATTATAGCTGTCAGGTATTGGTTGAAAAATGAATCTCATATTTAACCTAATTAATTTATATAATTATATAATTATTTTTATAATATTATATTTAATAATTTTAATATTAATAATTTTTTTTAAATTAGATTATCCTTAAGAATATATATATATATATATGTTGAAAACTTTTAGAAAGATCGTAAGTAATGAGCCCAATATAAAATAGTGGATTATCGTCCAATCAATCTTTTGAAATGATAAATCCACTCGTTTTTTAAACAAATTGTCTTTCTTTCTTTCTCTGTGCTTGTAAAAAAGGGCAAAGTTATAGCAAATTTGTTGATCAAAGACCGACGTAAGTGCACAAAGGAAGTCAATATAAATCCAGCAATGCCCTGTGACCCACAACCCTAAAAGTTTTTTTTTTTTTTCCTCCTTTTGGTGCGTGGAAGATTCAAGGGAGATATAATATGTTATTAATATTCATGTTATTTTTTTAATCATAAACTAATATTAAAATATTATAAATTTATAGTAAATTTTAATATAATTTATTTTATATAAGTATTTATATATTTATATTTGTGTTATATTACATAATAATAAATTAATCGCGTAATTATCTATAGTTTTAAGGTCCATCCTTTTATGCCTTTGTCTGTAAAGCACAATGTAAAAACAAAAAGCAGCCTTCTGCAAAACCAATTAATTAATATAATCTATATATAAATTAACCAACCAACAAAGTTTAAACATAATTAAATTATCCACCTTCACCCCCTCCATCAACTAAACAGTCATCAGTAAAGCTTTGAGACTGTGAGAGAAACTTTAAAAAAAAAAAAAAAAATTGAACATTGGAGACCCCACGACACTGATCGAGAACAGTTAAAATACTCCATTAGCTATTGCCTTATGCTTCATTTCTCTTCTCTCAGTTACACTACGATTTACAAAGCTTCGATTGGGCGCCACCATTACAGTAAGCGCTACCGCTTTGATCTTTTTTTGCTCAGTATATATTTACTGTTTTTCTTCTCTTTCTGTTTGACTAGTTAGTGTGTTAGAATGGGTTGTACGGCGTCGAAGCTTGACAACGAAGATACAGTAAGGCGATGCAAAGAGAGGCGCCGCCTGATGAAGGAAGCAGTTCACGCTCGACATCACCTAGCCGCCGCTCACGCCGATTACTGCCGCTCTCTCCGTGTCACTGGCTCTGCTCTCTCCTCCTTCGCAGCTGGAGAACGTCTTTCCGTCTCTAACGAAACCCCCGCAGTCTTTCTCCATCCCGCCGCCCCATCTCCGCAAACGACCAATCTGATCCCTCCCCGTGTCCCTCCATCTCCCTCCCCTTCTCTCCACCCTCCCCCTCCTCCTCCTCCTCCTTTATCTCCTTCCCCTTCTCCAACAATCGCTAGCTCCAAACTCCCTCACATACTCTCCCCATCAAGCATCTCATCTCCCGCACCCAATCGTCGTCGTCCACGTAAGTTACCCCCTAAACTCCCTCATATTTTGTCCGAATCGAGTCCTTGTTCTTCTCCTCAAAGCTCGAAATCCGGCTTCTCCAACAACTTTTTCCCCACTGCTTATCAAGCTAATTCCACTTACCCAAACACTCCTTCTCAAGCTTCTTCCGTTTGGAACTGGGAAAATTTTTACCCTCCGTCGCCCCCGGATTCCGAATTCTTTGACCAAAAATTACAACAACGAAAGCAACAATTACCCCAACGGCATCATCATTTGGATTCTAACAACCCTGAAGATACAGAAGATACAGAAACCGAAAAATCAGAATACGATTTCTTCCGTCCAGAAAAACTAAATCACCGTTACAATATCAATTCCGATAACGCCAAGAGTCATTTCGACGAGGAAACCGAAAGAGAAGAAGTGCAATGCAGTGAATGGGGAGACCACGATCATTGCACTACATCGAGTTCATCGGATGGAGATGAGGAGGATGACGTAGCATCCAGATCGGAGCTTGGTTCCTCGATGAGAGGGGAGTTTGAGAAGTTGCACCACCTTCATAATCAGACTCCTCCGCCGGTACAGCCGCAGCCACAGGAGCATATATATGGGGCCGCCGCGGGGAATAAAATGGATAATAAGTCGGAGGATGCGGGATCGTCAGCCACAACTTATAGAACGGGTGCTATGATGGATATGAAGATGGTAGTTAGGCATAAGGATTTGAAAGAGATTGTCGATGCGATCAAAGAGAATTTCGATAAAGCTGCCGCCGCCGGGGATCAGGTCTCCGAGATGCTCGAGATCGGTAGAGCTCAGCTTGATAAAAGTTTCAGGCAGTTGAAAAGTAAGTTTCAAACGTGGAGAATTTTATTTTAAGCCAATTTCAGCTCAAATTGATTTAATCTCATTAACTTTCTTTTTGTGATTTTATTTAATTTGTTTTTTCCATTTACAGAGACAGTGTATCATTCAAGCAGCATTTTCAGTAACTTGAGCTCAAGCTGGACTTCAAAGCCGCCGTTGGCGGTGAAGTACCGACTGGACACGGCTGCGCTCAATGAAGCGGGCGGTTCAAAGAGCCTTTGTTCTACTTTAGACCGGCTCTTGGCTTGGGAGAAAAAGCTCTACCAAGAAGTCAAGGTAAAAGTTGTTTTTTTTTTCATTTTTAGTTTTTATATTACTATTTTTAAAAGTTCAGCTTGTTACTAATATTGATTCCCGGTAGCGTAAGTCCACCGCTGTTTTTTGACTGTTGGTGTTCTTTTCCCATTTAGACGAAAACACCCTTCTGGAAACTGTTAGTGGGATCGATCTTTGTGGGGGTATTATCGTCCAAACGGATGTCGTGGTCCTTAATCCTAATAGGAATATAACTTTTAGTATTAATCTTTTACTATACTTTAGTTATCCCTTTGTTTTGTTTGCTTTTGGTATTAGTAGCATGATAAAATTACAATGACTAAAATACCCTCGACATTGATGTTATACGGTTAAACACAAGGCAAGCTTAGGAGCACGATTTCCATGTCCTACCAACTTATCTTGTAATATTGTATTGTAGGCTTAATATTATTTAGCTGGATCCAATTTAGTCTACTACTAGCCAACTACCCTTTTTCTCGAATTCCCATCATGCATTTGTTAATGTAGTGGGTGATTTCTTGTCTGGGAATGTTTTCTTTTACATCAGTAAATGAACTTTAGTTTCTTACCTTCCACCTACCCAAATTGTTGCCGGTTGGTAGAGAATGAAGGTGCTTTCAGTTAATTTGCCTATATGCTTCAATAATAAGTTATTGGCCGGGACATTTTCCTACAGAATTTTTTCTGTTTATTTTTTATTGAATGCGAATGGAAAAGTGGCTAGTTAACTTTTATGAGGTAATAAAAAAAATTTCCCATAACATTGTGTTATCTTATTGAGGTTTTGTAAGTTTCTTGAATTGGTTGGACATGTTGATTCTGGTGCATATTATCTCTTGGTAAGAAAAGAATAAGAAACATTTTTTGGTGCAAAGAAAATTTGATAACTGATTGTTGGCTTCCTGCCAGGGTGAGTTTATGCCAGTTCAATTATGTATATGTTGGAGCCACGTTGTTGAGATGAGTGCTAATATAGGCTATAAAATTTCAAAAATTTCAGGCTAGAGAAGGAGTAAAGATTGAGCATGAGAAAAAGTTGTCGGCACTGCAAAGTCAAGAATGCAAGGGGGAGGATGAAACCAAGATAGACAAGACCAAGGCATCAATAACAAGGCTGCAGTCACTAATTATTGTCACATCCCAGGCTGTCTCTACCACCTCTACAGCCATTATCGGACTTAGAGACAGTGATCTTGTTCCTCAGCTTGTTGAAATTTGTCATGGGTAAGTGCTTCTTTTCTCTTTTTGCTTCTCTCTGTTCTGCCTTGAAATGGATAAGAAATTCTTTTGAAATGTTAATGATGCAGTGCAACTATATGCATCCATAGACCATTGAATATTCTCTATACTTTCTTGGAAACTCGATCTAAGTACCGAAGTCAGCAGTCCAGTAAAATATTATTAGAGATCAAATGCTTCTTCTCTGTTAAACTAGAAAAGTTCATAATTCCAACTCTCGTACGAGTGGTTATTTTTCAGTGAAGTAAATAAAAATTTTGCTTTCTCCCCATTTCCATTATTTTCATCCTTCGGATTTCATTCTAAAGAGAACTTGTCCCTGGGTGGCTGGAGTTCTTCAGGGGGGAAATTGAATCTTGAATTTGTTCCATCTCATCTGAAACGTTTTAGTGTAGATTTTAGCAGGTTACAGGGTAGTTGAACCATTATGGTTTATCGCTCTGCTATGCCACTTGATCGTCCCCTCTGTTAGCACATGTGCATTGTAGTCTTGGAGCTTTTAATTTTTATCTTTTAGAATCAGACAGTGGCCCCAATACCACTTGACAGTGTTCCTTTCATCTATAGACTCTTTTTTGGCCTCAGAAAAGTGGGGAATGGGGGTTAGGTGCATTGGAATTAACTATCACGTGACCCTCCATAATCTAATTTGGAGGTTGTTGAAAATGGTAAACTAGTCAAAACCCCTTATTATCATCATCGTTCACCTGTGTGATTAAGAATGACTAGAAGTTTGACGATTCAATGTAACACCTCAAGCTGTTTGCAGATTCTGTAAAGTAACATCTGTTATTAGATTAAGCATGCTGACTTTCAGCTGATCAGTGGGGTTTATAAATATAGTGGATCAGCTGATTTACAAGGAAAATGCCTGCAAACCTTGTGTTGGTGCTTAAAATTTCGTGAGTGATTTTTTAAAACTTGCGTCTCTAATACAACCATTCTGCCTGAAGAAATATATGATGTGCCGTACATATAAGTTGAAGAATAGAATAATAGTTTGCATAACAGGCATATTTTAAATTAGATGAAAACATTATTCTGAATTACTTTCTTTCTTTGGTTATTTAGCTTTATTATATTAGGCTAGAGTATTTTTTGGTGTCCCATCTATAAAAACTTAGAATATTGCAACAATGTTGGTGCTAAATTAATTTCAACTTGAATATTATTTTTACGAAGGGAATGTACTTGAATGCAGCTTCAGGTATATGTGGGGATCGATGCATCAATACCATGAAGTTCAGAACAGTATTGTGCAGCAAGTCCGTGGCCTTATAAACAGATCGGGAAAAGGTGATTCAACTTCTGAACTGCATCGGCAGGCAACACGTGATCTTGAGTCGGCTGTCTCTGCCTGGCACTCTAGTTTCTGCCGTTTAATAAAATTTCAACGGGATTTTATCCGCTCCCTCCATGGCTGGTTCAAGCTAACCCTTCTTCCTGTCAGCAATGACAATGTTGATGGCAACAGAGAGCTCTCTGATGTATATGGTTTTTTTGATGAGTGGAAGCTTGCTCTTGACCGGGTCCCTGACACAGTAGCTTCTGAAGCTATCAAAAGTTTTATCAATGTTGTCCATGTGATATCTGTTAAACAAACTGAAGAGCTTAAGATTAAGAAGCGAACTGAAACTGCATCAAAGGAGCTTGAGAAGAAGGCATCATCTCTCCGGATCATAGAAAGGAAGTTCTACCACTCATACTCCATGGTTGGTCTTGGACTTCCCGATTCTGGCCCTGATCATGGGCAGGTTCTGGATGCTCGGGATCCCCTTGCTGAGAAAAAATCCGAGCTTGCAGCCTGTCAAAGGCGGGTGGAAGATGAAATGTTGAGGCATGCCAAAGCAGTAGAGGTGACAAGAGCAATGACTCTGAATAATCTTCAAACTGGTTTGCCCGGGGTTTTTCAAGCATTGACCAGCTTTTCTGCCTTATTTACTGAGGCACTTGACTCAGTATGCTCCCGTTCCTATCATATCAAATAGATTAATACATTTTTAGTAAAATTTATAAGAGCTGGGTTTTCTGGCTGTGAGCTCTAATAATTATTGTTTTTTAATTTTTAAGTTTTTCTTTTTTGCTGGGAATGTGTAAATACATGGGAGGTCATTTTGTGGTTTTCTCATCATCAATTGTCAAGCAAACTGTCTGTACAGGAAATTGCTCGGATTCTTGTATGAAAAAGGGAGAAAAAAAAGGTTGTAATTTCAGCAGACGAATAAGTACACAAATTCTGCCTTTTCTCTCTTTCCAACTCTTGCTGTTTTTTTTGCATATTTTACTGTTTACTGATTTAGTTTAAGAACAAAATTCTTATATGATTTGGGAGAGTGGGTTGTTTTCCCCTCTTTTTCTTGGCTTGGAGTACAGGGTGGGTGGCTTGAGGTTATAAACATGGTTGGGGGTGGGGTAGGGACCAGCCAATTCATTATTGATTTGAGTAGTCCGAGGGCTAGATTGGCTGGCCATGTTCGTCTCAAAAGCCCGATATCATCTTCGCCAAGCAAGCAGACGGATGCAATCTTTATGACAGAACAGTTAATACGTGTAAACAAATTAGGTGCAACATTTTCTCCCATGTGAATGGAAGCAGTAAAAAATATATGGCCCCATGGTTTCCCGAGTTACAAGAAGTAACTTTGGACCATTGCCTTACCTAACCTTCCATGATGTTTCACATTTGACATTTCTGCCTTCAAATTTTTTACTCCGCATGCAGAAAATTCACGGCTCTGTTCGTTCCCTCCAAATGTCAATTCAACTCTGTTTTCATCCGACAGCTTCTGTTTTGTTCCTATTCGAGTCTTGCTTGTCCCACAAAACAAAGAATCCAACTTCTATTTTGTTGCCTTTCACCGAATATTTTGAGGTCAGTCCAAAGAAGAAAACTGTTGTTTTTGACAAATTCACATGCAGGGATGTATATATATATATATATATATACATATATATACATATATATATATATTTCAAAAATCAGCTCCAACTGAATTGCTTCTGTCTTTTGACAGTAATTTTGATTCCCCCCAAGGACACGGCATCAGGAGAAATTGTTGAAGCACTGTGTTGTGTTTTTTTTTGGGGGGGGTTAATCAAATGGTTATTATGAATGTATGCATGATCATAGAATCCAAGATCCAGCAAAAGGCTATCCAGGCAGTTGGCCTGACTGACCGGACCGGCTGCATTATAGGATCTTCACTGGACATTAAATTTTAAAAGCTGCAAATTGCTTGCAAATAGTTTTCTTAAATTTCTTACGTTGTTTGTTTATTTGTTATGTTAGCCTCTATCTGGAGATGTAATTATTTTTTATTACTTTGTCTAATCTTTGATCTGAAACCTGTAAATTTTCTTTCAACCAATAGACTCAGTGCTGAAGACCAAATCAGTAACCCAATATTTGGTCGGTCAAGTTTTCTCTTTCTTTCTTTCTTTCTTCCTTTCATTTTACATATAATTTGCCTTTTTTTTGTATGAGATTAAAAGAGTTTAATAAAATATAAAATTAATTTGTTAAGGAGAAAACAATAATTCTTGCTTCAACAAAATTAATCCGACATTGTGAGATATGAATATATGAAAGATCACAACTATATTAAAAATAACAAAAACAAAATCCTTAGCATAGAGAGGTCTAATTCCAGGAAAAAGTTTTGATGTTTGACCAGACATTGCGTGAGAGGCAGATGATAATTAAAAGGTAAAATATCCAAAGCATATGTTTTAACTGTAGCCATTGAGAACCCAATCGGGGATAGAGGCCAGGAAAGTAGGATTGGGTTGAGGAAAAATCGAAAAAATACCTATATATATATATATATATATATAAATGAATTATTCCAAATTATGTATTTGGTTTGGTTCGACTTTTATTAATTTGAATTAAATTTTTTTTTCTGAAAAAGGTTAAATCAATTCAAAGCAACACCATACAGGGGACCAAAGATTTTGGATTTGAAAGTAAAAGTTGAAAATTCTGGTCTGTTGGTGGGCCTCAACGCTATGCTAAGAAAAAAGTAGAAAAGCCTTTATTAGTCCTTTAAGGTTGGATAGAAATCTTGAGGCTTCGATTTTGTCAAGATATGGAACACATATCCCCTTTTTTTTTTTTTTTAAGAGAGTAGAATCTCTCAACGGATCTGGACCTATGGGCACCTAGATCAGCCTGCAAAGTCGTTCGGCCCTTCAATGGAATTGCTGAAGTATACCATCAGATCATATATTATGTTTCTCGCATCAACTGATGCTGCGAGAATTTAACATGAATTTTCTTTCATTAAGAAGTAAGCTGAAGTATCTCATCAGAAAAAAGTACAGTCAGCAAACTCTTGAAAAGATTGATTAATGATAGTGTAATACAACACAGCATCCTCTAAATCAAAAACTAGAAGAACTCAAAGTCCAGATATTTACCCCCAGATTTCATGTCTGTCCCTGTCCCCGTCCCCATCCCCGTCCCTGGCCCTATCACTGTCCCTGGCCCTACCATCCTTTTACTGTTGCTACCAACCCCAACCGGCTCCACTGGCCCAGGTTTCCCAGGCATCCCAGGCAACTCACTCTCCATGGGCCTTGGCACCTCTGGTGGGGTGCTGCATCGTATTAGAGCCCAGTTCACGCCTTCAAAGAATGGGTGTTGCTTGATCTCAGTTGCACCCCTCTTCACCCCTAGCCGGTGTTGTGGCTCCTTCACCAGCAAGCCCCGGATTAAATCGCGGCTAGCATAACTTGTTGCTGGTGAATCTGGGAATTTCAGCTGTTGCCCCACAACATTGAATAGTGTAGCACGGTTTCCTGAACCTTTAAAGGGGGTTTTACCATACAGCAGTTCATGCAAGAAAATTCCAAAGGTCCACCAATCAACAGCACTTCCGTGGCCTTCTCCTTTAATTATTTCAGGGGCTAGGTATTCATGGGTTCCAACAAAGGACATCGAACGGGCTGCAGTAGGCTCTGCAACAAGCTCCGGAAGGGTACTAGAAGGCAACCCACACTCAACTCGAGGCTTTAGGGTTTTCTTCTTGTTCTTTGGAGGGAATATGCGTGGGATAAAGCAGGCAGGCTGGATGCAGACTGATGTAGGCTCAATACAAGCAGGTTGAACACAGAATGCACCACCAGCTCCACGTTTTGAAGGATCAGAATCAAATGCTGAGGTTTTTATCAGAGTGGGAGATACTGCACATCTTAAGGAAAGATCAAAGTCCGAGAGCATAATGTGGCCATCATCACGAACTAGAACATTTTCTGGTTTCAAATCCCTATAGACAACACCAAGCATGTGGAGATACTCAAGCGCTAATAGAACCTCTGCAGCGTAAAATCTGCATCAAGAAGGACAGGGGTTTATAACTTTTTTGCCTGAAATTCACTGATCTCAGTGAAAAACACTTGCTTATGAAACCAATACAATGACCAAAGCCTTTAGCAATTCGTGTTTACGACAGCTATATGAAAACATAATTAACCTCCCAAACATGATGAATAGATATATAATTAACCATTTTGAACACTGAACAAGAAATTACTTTTCCAGATAGTACTGCCTTAAGGGGCCAAGGAAATGCTGGATCTCATTTCTTCACAAAATAAACTGATAACAATACCATTCTATGACACAGTCATAAAAAGATGCCTACAGAGTTGAATAACGGGAACCAAGCAAACTCAGGAAGGAAATGGAATCCGTTTCCATGCCCATCACATGCAGTGTCATACAATCTACTAAGTATAAATAGTTCTATAAACTACTCTACATTCTAGAACACAAAAGACTTATAGAAGGAAACAGGAGCTTCATCAAGCTTCTCCCTAATTGGAGTTCAGTAGCATGAAGGTGACAATAAGTTTCACATATTTGACTTATTGAGAAAGGTTGCAAAGAAAACTACTATATTTTGACTCAGTTAATCTAAACTCTAGATGGTTAAGATAGGAACTGATCAAGGAAAGGGTCACACTAACTAGGTTAGTTTTACTTGCCACCATAACTCCAAAGACTGGAAAACCAACAGAGTAGAATTGGTAGATACGCTGAAGGTTCCAAGATAAGGAAAAATATGAAAGAGATGAAAACAACACTCTCTAAATGGAAGCGCACACCAGAGGGACTAACTTGCTCGTAATTCTAATATAGAAACACAAAAACCAGGAGTACAAGGTATATGGTCAACAGGGGGGAAAAAAAAGAAGAAGAAGAAGAAGAGAGAGAGATCAAAAAACTAATCCTAACAAAAGCAAACTTCAGAGTAACAAGAGGAAAATATCAAGGACGCCAATATGAAATACAGCGGATCAAGGAAGAGAAGTAAACAACAATAACATATAAAATAAACCTTACCGCGGAAAGCTTTTATTTTATTTTTTTTCAAGGGCGCTACTGTTGTACGCAACTATGAGAATGTTTTAGAGTAAATAAGCCACATACCTTGCAGCATACTCAGAGAAATGCTTTCCAGGTTGCCGTTGCCTCAAAGTGTGTAGATCACCTCCGGGACAATATTCCATGACTAGACATGAGAACCTGTCAGTCTCAAAATGTGTATAGAGAGTAGGCAGAAATGGATGGTCCAATAGCTGCAGAATCTCCCTTTCTGTCTGAGCCCTACTCAACTTCTTACGACTTGCAAGGGACGCCTTGTCCATTACTTTCATTGCAAAATAACAACGAGTGCCACTCAGCTCTGAGAGATAAACACTGCCAATGTCACCACAACCAAGCCGTTTAAGCAATCTAAAGTGACTCATTCCCAAAATCCCATCTCGCGCTCGGATAGCAAGGATGGCCTTCCACCGAGGATCATTTCCTTTATGAGGTTTATTAGCACTCCCAGTAATGTTACTCCAGTTACTGTCATCACTAAGTCCACTGCTATCACTTGCTCGGCTAACGCTAGTCTTTGCGCTCTCAAGTGAATCTGCTCTGACACTTCCCTTTGTACTCTCATAGTTCCTCTCCGTGCTAAGCATGCCATCACTTGTAACAGCATCACTCCTATACGTACTGGCACAGCTATTGACAATGCTCATAGCAGTGACGACACCAGTACTGTCAATGCTGCTATGTGGACTTACATTACCACTTGGAGGCAAAGAAACATCCCAAACACATTCTTTTGCATCTGAATCTGGATGAAAGAGAGAGTTTTCTGCATTTTGTGGAGCATGTGGAACCGAAAATGGAGAAGATGATACACCTAAATCATTGGGTTCTTCGATAAAACTTTCTCCTGGCAGCAGAACAGCGGGACTTGGTTTCTTAGGAGGAACCCTAATTGAAAGATCTTCCAGGAAAGGTCCCTTCACCGACATGCTCTTCATCAAACACCCAGGATCTGACTTATTCTGACCAATTGGTACATAAACGGTTTTCATTAGATCCGTGTCAACAGGCTCTGGAGGGTGACTAGCTCCAGAAAAATAACAAGGTCCAATTTCCTCCAATGAATCACTGCTGCCCTTGAATGTAAGCATGATTTCTTCCTGTTCAAGCAAAGAGTCTTTCCCTTTCCACGTCCTTAGAGGTTCGATTGACTCCGAAGCTTGAGAGTTTCCCACATTGGATCGACCCACTTCATCTCTAACCAATACAGCTTGCAAATTCGGCACAAGAGCTGCTTCTCTCCCAAAGACTGTTAGCTTATTTGACACTGAACTCAAAGCAGGCAATTTCCTAGGGAGTAACTTTGAATCTGTGACCCTTTCCATTCCGTATAGTCTAGAATCTTTACATGGAATTATCTTACAGCAAAGCAATCCTGCAAAACAGGGACGACATTGAGTTCAAATCATTCCTCTATTTTTCTGGTTGGACTATAAAAGGCAATCCACTAAACTATTTCTATTCCAATATTCTCCAACCATATAAATAATTCAAAGTAAGCTTTTCTTCTTGCTTTTCTTAAACAGGTATATAAACCAACAATTCCGTTTTCATATTTTGGCCAACTTTATCGGCAAACCCAAAAAACAAAAAAAAAAAAAAAAGAAGAAGCATTAATCAATTGAAAACAAACATCAAAATTGACATCCTGCCAAACCATATTATATAGATTTAGTTTTCAGTATAACAGTATAAAAAAATTAATTTATCTTATATTTCCTCCTGTATATCAATCTAAAACAGGTAAGACTTTTTTTTTTCAACAAATTTTAGCATGTAGCTTACAAAAATACAGCAATCAAAGCTCTCTCATTCCAGCTTTCAACTTCTTTTAAAAACAAAAGCAGATCAATCAAATAAGCTGGTGAAATCCTTAACTTGAGTTGCAATCAACTGAAATGCCAAAAAAAATATATACCATTAAGAGAAACCCTAGCTTTTTTTTTTAAGGAAAGTAATAAAAACTAAAAAATGCTCACATTTCTTCGATTCCCTTGTCAGCACATTCCCAACGTAAACCCTTCGATGCCACCACCAAAAATCTTTCAACCATTTCCCCTTCTCAAAAAAATAAAAGAAGAAAACATGAAGAATGTTCTCTAATTCCAAGTCAGCAAATACAGAGAGAGATCTTGAAAATCTTACTAGAAAATAGCATACGGAATCAAAATACAGAAGATTCAAGCCAAAAAGAAGAACCCAACCAAAAGAAACACAGCCTAAGAAGAATAGTAAACTGTACGGACTTCCCAAAAAGAAAAAAAAAAACCACAATCAAAGGATTAAGAAACAGAGCTTTGAACACTGCCTTCTATCAGTTCACAGCCTTGAATTTCTCTGTCTAAAAAATTTTCCAAAAACAAAATGCTAAATCAACAGAATTTCTCTTTGGGTTAAGAGAGCCCGCGCGATGCAAGCCCGAGCTCTTCCTTTTTGCTCTGCTCCTTCTCTCTCTAGACTCTGTTCCTCTTAAGCTTTTGCCATTGTGATGGCTTAGGATTGGCAGACTAGCTTTTGCTTTTGCTTTTCTATTTTTTATTTTTTATTTTTCTTTTTTTGATAGGGTGAGCGATGCCGATTTTCTTTGCTTCGTAGTATTGGTAAGTAGGCGAGTGGGAAAAGGGGAAGGGAGGCGAACGACCGAGCGAGAGAGAGTGGGGCTCCCGTTTGGGGTCCACAATAAGCGGGTCCCACTTCTGTTCCTGCTTTAAGCTACATTGCTTTTTAAAGGTTGGACGCTCCCTCTCACCCTGTCATCACCAATTTCGAACCATTTTTCACAATCGGCGTTGGGATTTTCTTCAAATCCCGGTATCCGTCGAGACACTATAATCGTCAAGCGCGTAAACTAACGGGTGTATTACTTTTTTAAATTATTATAGTATAGATTTACTAACAGTATCGTAAATAATTAAATATCAAAGTCCTATTATAAATAACAATTTAACAAATTTAATAATTATTCGTTAATAAAATTTTATTACTAGACGGAGGTCAATTATTATTTAGTAGTACCATTAGGTTTTGAAATTAAGTTGTTTAACTATCTAAATCCTTTAATGCTGCTTATATTATTTTGGTTAAATAATGCAAAATTTTTAAAATATCCCACGTGGTTGTTCTTCAATTTTTAGTTTCTCGACCATTCTATTGAATGGATAGCCTACTCTATTGCTTTTTTTCCACCCCTATCTGTTGTTTACTGTATATAATAAATTAAATCGAGGAAAAGAATTAAGAATAATTAGGAATAATACTCGAATAAAATTAAATAAATTATTTTATTTTATTTTTTACGTGATGTTAAAAATTTTAATTTTTATTAGTATCAATTATATTTATAATTATTTTATTTTATCGGTCTTAATTTTTATTAATTTTTTATTATAATATTATAAAATGTTATATTATACTTTATTTATGATATGTTTTAATATACAAAAAGTATATATAATTTTAAGATAAAAATATATGAAAAAATATAAAATATTTTAAAAGATCAGATAGTTATTTCAAAATACAGGTGGAGCCAAACATACATTTACCAAAATAACCTAACTTCCTTCTATTTTTATTTTAAAAAAAAAAAATTCCTACATCTAATCTGACCTGAAATCTATCAAACGAATAAATTTTGTTATTCTTAAACACGAAGAGGCTTCCGTTAAAGAAAAAAATAAAAATTTCAAGAAATAAAGTTCAAAATCTTAGACTTAATTTCTAATTATATCTGTCATTGCATAGTTCTAATGGCCGACACTAATGTGATGAACACTTTCAGCGAACAGTAAACACATTTTGTTTTCTGTTTTTTAGGGAGGAAAAAAACTTACAGACGAAATTGTTGACCAAGAAAACTACACTCATCATCACATTCTAATAGGTTAAAACTTAAAAAGCAAAGAACTAGCCCTGTTTTATTAACTAATGATTCATCAATTCAATTCATTAAAAGTCGTTTAAAAAAAATAAAATTAAAATTTTATTAACAGATGCTCTAAAATTACTTATTAAAATTAAATAAATTTTAATAATACTTTAGTTAATTTTAACAAATGGTCGTTTTTACTAATTCATTAAAATATTTCATTGGCGTGAAAGTCCTTGTTATTTAGTCAAAAGAATGAGAAATTGAGAACCCAAGCCTGAAATTTCTCATAAATTGGCAAGGCGCAGCCGAAACATGAACACTTCATAATTGGAAGGTGAGGCGTAAAGATCACTAAGGGCGCGTTGGTTTGGACTTTGGAGTTTGGTCTATTGAATCCTCTTTTTGATTTTTTTGGGGGGTTTTTCCAGTTTGGCTGTCCAAAAGTGCCCCGCAAATGTAAACATCCGAGGCAGTGTGCGGCGGCTCAAAGGAAGGGTCAATTTGGAGATTTAGGAAAAAAACGCATGCGCGTGCATGGTCTATCAATGTCTAGATATTGCGTGGCAGTCAATATAATTGGACACAAAAGCGTCTTAAAGGACGGTTGAGTGTGGGTGGAACTAGGCCAAAATAGCGAGCCCAGCTAGGCAAAGCACAAGATGAAGCAGCCACTGTGCGACTGACTGGGTCTGAGTGGTCAGCCATCCTTCCCCTGCCCTGTCACTTGTTGCCCCTGTTTGTTGTTTCTTCAAAACAAAACGCTCACTGCCTCCGCAGCTTCCAGTAAACGTTAGACAAATACATCAATACACGTCTTTTACAAAGTTTACATTGTCTTAAATCTTTTTTAATGCTTTAGTGAAATGCATGTGTTATATAAATTCCCACAATAGTTCTTAATATTTGATCTGTAATTATTGCTACCACAGTCATCACAAGTGGTTCATGTCAATATTGGTTGTTGAATCAGTAAAAAAATATTATAAATAAATTAATTTAAATATTTAATGTTAAAAATAAAATTTTGCTATAAACTTTTATATGCATCGTCATTTAAAAAAAAAGAAAAAATTAAACTTATAACCATTTTTTATTTTTTGGTATTGCTTAATTTTATTTGTTTAAAAAATAAATTTTAATGAAATTTTATTAAAAATTAAGTTAGATATAATTTAGAATCCCTTTGAATAACTACTGGATCGATAACAAACCAATATATCACTAATTTGCTCATAAAATCCAACAAGTTAGTTTGATTTTTTTAAGCCAATTGCAAAAACAATCAAAATAATAATCCTATGCGAATTAATAATCGGATTATCGAATCACCGACTAAGTGGTCTGAAGATTTGCAGGCCGACCCAAATTTAATGACAGTGGTTCTACCTTTTCAAATGCTTTCATTAATGTTGGGTTTGCAATTAAATTTATAGTAAGCACGTAATTGTAAAGTTTTCCGTTGGAACATATATATATATATATATAAAAACCTTCAGCTACCGCTTTTCAGACATGGCTGTGAGGTGCGACAAATCGGAGCTCGATGCCAACAGTGAATGTCCAAATAATCCACTGCGTGAAATCAGTGAAATTGATCTTTTATGGCGCTGGTTTCGACCGACCGACCGACCACGGTGAATTATTCCCACCTAATTGGCCTGTGTTATTTGTTAACTACAGTAGCCGTTACCTTCTTCCACCCCTTTTTTACTACCAATTTTACACAGACATGGGCAGACCGTACGTTGAGTCGTTTTCTACTGTTGTTTATGTCCGAACACAATGGAGTGAAGTTTTTAGACCCGTCGCGGTCACATGCAATGCGAAAACACCCCAGAGGGGAAACGACAATGACTGTTCACCACATGAACAAGCTTTATTCAAAAAAAGAAAAAAAAGATAATGTTGCATCCATTACTATACTCCTTAATTTAATTCAGAACTTCAATTAATCGATATAAATACATATTAATATTCATGAATTGAATCAAATTTAATTTAAATGTTTTTTATTTGTGTTAAATTTAAATTGGATCAAGTTAAAAAATTCATTTTGTATTTAAAATATATTAAATTATTAAAATTATTTTATATTAATATTAATATTTTTATATTTTAATTTAAATAAAAAAGGTTTTACTATATGAAAAATAATTCACATTGTATCAAATTACTGAAATTTATTTTAAACTTGTAGACGAACAATTCGAACTTGCGAGAACATGTCTAAATATGCTCGCATGGGTTTTGAATTTCGACAAATTTAATGCGTTGCCTTTCTTTATCAAAACGAAAACAACACTTTTTGCTCAAAAAATGGAACAAAAAATCAACCGATGCCTAACGAAAAGAACTGTTTAAGTCAAAGAAACTGCTTTCCATTCCGAGATGCACTCACCGAATTTGGGGAAAAAAAAAGGTGTTTCTTTAATAATATTTTATTTATTTGCTTCCCCGGTCGAGAGAATGAAAAAACAAACAAAAATACCAAATTTGAGATGCCAATCCTAAACATAGAACAAATATTTGTCAATTATTATTTAAAGAAAGAGAAAAATAAAAGGTGATGTGGCAAGATAATGGATGGATGATGTGGATCATGATTGGTAAACCTTTTTTTTTTTTGGTTGGTGGGTGGTGAGGATCTATTAGACAAGTTGTCATGTGAGTCTCCAATCCCATGAAAGTTAAACTTAGTGATTAAAATGATTAGCTGAATATTTTAGAATACTGAAAAGCTTAAAATTCATGCCCACACACATTATATATATATATATATATATATATATATATATACATGTACATATTTTTTCCAGAAAAGAAGAGTTTTGTGATCTGGTGTGGGCCTTGTAATTTGTTCCCTTCCTTTGCTTGCTTTTTGAAAAGGGCATATAAATGGGATGGTAGGTTTGAAAGTGTGGGTTTGTGAATTTGTGTGTATGGGAATTAGGAAAAGGTAAGGGATTTAAAGGTGGGTTCTTTCATGATTTTTTTTTTTTCTTACTTCCAAGTTTGGTCCACACCAAATAGCTTTTTCAGTGGCTATTCTCAGGTATTAATTGCCTGTAAATCCTGCACTAAACGAGGAGTATTAATATGCCTTTTTTTTTCCCTGCTGGCGATGAGAAATGGAAGGGGTGTTTTCTAGCACTAAATTTTAATTATGATTTGTTTAATTGTTGTTTACAATTGCTAATTATTATTATTAATTTTAAATTTTTTTAAAAATAATTTATTAATTACATATTTATTTTTTTTGAGATCATTTTAATCGATATCATAATATATTCTGTTCAAGTCAGGAAGCTTTCAAGGAATCAAACAAGATATGAAGTCACGTTGATTCACAAGGACAACTTACTTAACTTGACTAAAAGATCAAAGATGAAGGAAATATAAAAAGTACCCAGATTTACCTACCAAAGAAAATATAGTAACTTGGTAACAAATTATTAAGGGGTAATTAGATGAATAGTTACCGCATTGAGTTAAAATATAGCATCAAAATATTTCTGATGCATTATGATTTAATCTAAAATATATACAAATCGATTGTAAATTAAAATTTTTAACGAAGATGAATTGAATAATTTTAAAAAATAAACAAGCGACTGGTTTACAGCCTGCTGAAAACAGAGTCCTTGAACATGAAAATCAGACCCCCAAATAATAGGGATAGGCCCATGAAATGATTGAGAATCTACCTTGCAGGTCAGAAAACACTAGCCCAATTTAAGAATGAACCATGGCAATCTCGGTCCAGATAAATTTAGTCTGTGACCCATCTTTTGATAAATGCTTAGATACATTTGAATATGGCCCAGACAATCACGTGGTTTCGTCTCGATTTCTTACAAAAAAATAAAAAAGAATGACTGAAGCCCGATCATGATTTTGTCTGGACCCAATGGCCCAGTAAGAACAATGCAAAGAGTGAAGAGATAATTCAACAGCTAGCTCACCAAGGTTGGGCCACTATTAAACCATTAACCATGAAATAGACAACTACTGGTTAATAAAACCAAAGAAAATCTTCACTGCCAAAGGAAAAAAGGCATTTTGATTCATATTTATTGAAAAACACTTTTCTCTCTACTAACCCCGAAAACCTAACTTCTCCTGATTATGCAAGTATTTAAGTCGATGATTTTATTGAAATATCCTCAGAGCTAGTACAACCTCTTGAGGATTTTTTTTTTTAACCAAGTATTCATTAATCTGCCCGGTTATAATACGGTGCCATGAACTTTCTTGCAAGATTGTTTAATGGGGCTAAGGAAGAAAATATTGTTTAAATTTGATTTTGTTTTTAACAACCACAATGCTTTTGTGAATGGACTGTGACAATTTGATTTGAGATATTTAGGTATACACGTGATTTTAATGTTCAAGTTTTTATGGTATTTTAGCAGCTTCATTAGAACGTGTAAGTTCTACAATAAATTTTTATATAAAGCTCAATTAAAGTTCTGAGCTAAGGCGTTTTCTTTAAATTAAATAACTTTGTTTGAACTCAGAGTTAATTTTAATGCAACTCCAGTTGCTTGGTATAAACTTGAATGACCAAGTCCATATGATCTTTGAATAAGATAGCTCATTTGTCGTCTTGAATGAGCTTGTAACATTTCAAATCTCCTGTATTTCCTTTTGCATTCAAGTCGTAGAAGTTCTTGAAGAGTTGAACCCCATCTCAATCTAAAACGACTTACCCATATTACTAGCATGTACTGGAAGATAAAAAGAATTAGAAAAGAACAGGCTTTAGTTGTTCGAGAAAGTTACCCCATCTCAATCCCTGGCTGATCTATGAGTTTTTGCCAGAAAATTGCCCCAACACATAATTTTTTCTTTTATCTTATTTTATGTTATTTGTGAATAAGACTTAAAATTTTATCGCATAAGAAAAAATGGTTGTTCTTGGAAGCTGCTTCAAGGTGGGAAAGGTTTTTGATCGAAATGGTCTTGAGACTTGGTTCCTTATTTATTTATTTATTTTAATATTCTCCTCCCTGGTGCTGCGTATATATGCCATGGAATTACCAAAACGAAGTCAATCTTCATTCTTCACCAAGTTGATTATACAGTTGGAGACTGCATAACATCTTTCGACTCGGTAGGGGAAGGGGGAGGTAAATAGTCGATCCTATGCGTTTAAAAAAGAGAAAAAAAAAAAAGGGGAAGAAACGGTGTGGGGCCGCGGCGGAGCGAGGCGGCGCGGATGTTTTTTCTCACAGTAATAATTTTGTAAAATGAATGAAAAAAAACCATCCAATGTCATCCACAGCAAATATGCAACACGTGGCATACTACTCTATCCTCCAAATATACAGCTGGTACCGTTCCCATCATGTCATGATGCCATCCCAGGATGGCATATCCGTAAATCTCGGAAACCTTTAGCCCCAAAAATGGAAACCGATCTCCCTCAGTCACTCTCAGCTCTCCAGTCCCTCCCAACTGCCTGGACAAGGCCAAAGCCCGCTAAAATAAAATAAAATAAAAATAGGTCATCGAAAAAAAATATTTTTTATAAAAATTTTATTTAGTAGGTATTTTTTATTTTTCATAAAAAATATAAATTTATTTAAATTTAATGAATTAAAAATGATATTAAATTCAAATTATTAAATTATTTTTTATATGTAATATAATGTAAATAAAATAATTAATATATATTTAAAAGGTTTTTTACAGTGTTATGATACATAGAATAAAATTATTTATAAGAGTAAATAGATTCAAATTTGAATATGAATTTTTATATTTCAAATTATTTAAAATAATATTTTTATATTTAAATAATATATTTTTATTTAAATTTAATTATAAAATATAAAAATATTTTTTAATAAAATAAATAATAATTTAAATTTAATGAAAGGGAGTCAAATTAAATTAAATTTAAACTTAAACTTAAAATTAAAAATCCTTTTAGACCTTTAACCCCACTCAACCTCAGTGGACTCTCTCTAAAGGAGAGGAGCTTCGTACAAATAAAGAAAGAGCAAAACAAACTACGGCGCATTCCATTTCAGATTAGGTTTCACTCTCTCTCTCTCTTTCTACTCTCTCCTTTATTGCGGCTAGGGTTTTTCTTTCACTACACTCTATCTCTTCTAACTTTCTCACTTCACTTTCTTATAGATCTATTGATTCGAAGTTTCATTTGATTACATAATAATAAATATCCCAATGGAAGTTTTGTTAGAGTAAGGTTTTGTGGAGAAAAAAGATATTATATCTTTGGAGGGGGTTGTTCGCGTATTTTTGATTGAAGAAATGGCGAGCTTGAACCGTTTTGATTTGTTGGGAGATGA
This sequence comes from Adansonia rubrostipa, assembly GCA_038381775.1. Classification (NCBI taxonomy): domain Eukaryota; kingdom Viridiplantae; phylum Streptophyta; class Magnoliopsida; order Malvales; family Malvaceae; genus Adansonia; species Adansonia rubrostipa. Next base: position 341,494 of record JBBYHM010000006.1, on the reverse strand, counting down.
TGATACTGGGGAACTATCAGTGCTGATCGCTGCACAGCAAACGGCTGTCTCAACCGTCACCGCATCCGCGCCCCCAAAGAAGGGACCGGCTCAGTCTCAGGCTAAGCCGCAGCCTGCAACTCAGGCTAAGCTTCCCTCCAGGCCTCTTCCTCCTGCTCAGGCTGGTAAGCTTTCCCTATAAAATTACCATTATTTTTAGCTCTTTTTATTATTCAGTGCTTTAATGTTATTTGCTTAATTCGAAGAAAGGAATTTTTATATAAAAATGAATCTTTATTTCCCTGCTCGGTCTTGAGTTTAATGTTTTGGGTTAAGTTGACGTTACCCTTTTTAATGGTGGAATTGTGAGGATTTTGGTAGGGTTTATGTTAGAGTTTCATTTCTGGTACAGAGAATGTTGGAGTTTATTTGTTTCTTTATTTTTTAAGTTCGCACAGGAAACATAACAAACCAAACGGATGTAAAACTTTCACGCATTTGCACTTCTCGTGCACGTGTCAGAGTATTTGTTTGTCAGTTGTGTATTTGGTCTATAACTATTGAGTGTATCTTATGTTCATTAAATTAGTTCTATGAATGAACATAGCAAAAGATTCAGAAGAGTTTATCGGCTTGCTGCTGTTCTTTCTTTTCTTAAATGAAATGTGAAGGCAATGGTCCAGTAAAGATACCGTGTCTTTATTTTATTTTTTTTGTGATCTTACATCAGCATTCCATCTATAAAATTGTGGTTTTGGTTTAAAATGTTTATGCATTAGTCTAACTTCTGTTTATTGGTGGGTTGATGATTTGTCTGTATTATACAGACTAGGTAGCTGCTAGTAGTTTCTATTTCTTGACAGGTATCTCTGTTATTCAACATGCATTTATATCTAATATTCGGTTATAATTTCTTCGTTCAGATTATGACTCATGTCAAGTCTGGAAGTTCTGATTTTCAGGATTTTATGTGTTCTGTTTCTTGAGCTGCATTCAAATCAATACTACTAACCTTTTTTTTTGGGTTTATTACTGATGTCTGCGGGATTTGATTTTTTTTTTAAGTGAGGGAGGCAAAGAATGAAGGTGCTCGTGGTGGAGGCCGAGGTGGGCGTGGATATGGACGTGGGCGTGGTGGTAATGGTGGACACAGACATGAATTTGCCAATGATGAGAACTCATCTAGCAACAGTTTTGTACCTGCTGGTCAAGGTGCACCTGAAGATGGAGAGAATAGAAAGCCCTCTGAAAGGCATGGCTACGGTGGTCCTCGACCTTATCGTGGTGGTCGTCGTGGTGGTTTAAATAATGGGGAAGTTGGAGAAGGGCAGCGAACTCGCAGGGTGTTTGAGCGCCACAGCGGGACTGGGCGTGGGTAAAATATTTTTGTTTGACTTTTTAGTTTGATATTCTCTGCATTTCAGTATTTGATCCAAGTCTCTAAACATCATGCTTCTGATTGCTGTTCATGCCTGCAGAAATGAGCTCAAACGTCAAGGCTCCGGTCGTGGGAATTGGGGAACTCAGACTGATGAACTTGCTCAGTGAGTTATCTTTGGTTCTTACAATTCCAACCTTAAATAATATTGTAAAATCGAATAAAATCATCACTTAGGGTGTGCTTGGTTGGGTGAAAAAATGGAAGGATGAACAGAGGAGGGTGGAAAAGTGGAAAGAAAATAAATCTTGGGTGTGTTTGGTTGGAAAGGAAAGCGAGAGGAAAGAAAATTGGAAAGATTATCATTTTCCACACCTATTAACAAATACAAATCACTCCAAATTGGAAAGAAAAGAGAAAAAAAAATGAGAAAGTTGTGTGTCATGTGGGTATATTTACAAGATCACCTATCATTTTTAATTTTTTTTTTTCATTTTAACTTTTAATGGATAAATATTAAAACAATGTACTTTTTATTTTTTTTCCTCTCATTTTTTAATCATTCCAAGCTATGTGAGAAAAGAAAATTATTTTTTTCTTTCCACTTTTTTATCTATACTACCAAGCAAAATAATGGAAAGAAAAAAATATATTGTTATCTTTTCATTTTTCTCCTCCGTAAATTTTCCATCTTTCCAAATTTCTTTCCACTGTACCAAGTAAAGCCTTAGTTTTGGTCTTTCTTAATTGTAATCATAGAATAAAATGAAATTTTGTCTTTTGCCTTGTTTAGGGTGACTGAAGAAGTTGTCAATGAAAATGAGAAGAATTTAGGTGATGAGAAGCCAGCAGGAGAAGAGGATGCAGGAGATGCTAGCAAGGAGAGCCCTATAAATGAGCCTGAAGAAAAAGAACCTGAGGATAAGGTAGATTCACCTGACAATTTATATAATTTAGATGATTATTAATATCAGTAGCCTTTGCTAATTGTAAATCTGTGGTGCAAACTGTGGCTAATATCGTGTGCAACCTTGTGATATTGATATAGGAGATGACGCTTGAGGAGTATGAGAAGGTGCTGGACGAGAAGAGGAAGGCTCTGCAAGCACTCAAGACTGAGGAAAGAAAAGTAGATGCCAAGGAGTTTGAGTCTATGCAGCAGCTTTCTAACAAGAAGAGTAATGATGATGTCTTCATCAAGTTGGTAAGTCCCATTCATTCACTTTGGGAAGTCTGTCATGAATTACTTATCTTATTACTTGGAAACATGTATTTAATCATCTGTCCCTGTAATTTTCTTCTACAGGGCTCTGATAAGGATAAGAGAAAAGAGGCTTATGAGAAGGAAGAGAGAGCAAAGAAGGTATTTTTTTTTTTCTTTTATTTGTTCGATCTGTTTTTTCCAGTTTCCCTGTACCTTTATTGAAGTTACTTTGACTTGTAGCACATTTCGGACATCGATTATGCGATTTCTTTTCTGTATTTAAGGGACCTTAATATATACTATTTCGATTTTATACTCTTATCAACTTCCATGATTTAAAACTTTGTCTATAATCCTCTCTCGTCCCATTCTGTTGCAGTCTTCTACTCAAGTAGCAAAGCTTGCATATGTGCTTCTTTTGACTTTTTAGTATTTTTGCTATTCTATCTAGAGCTTGAATAATATTTCACTGGCATGTACTGATCCTTATTCTTACTTGTGGTAGTCTGTGAGTATTAACGAATTTCTGAAGCCTGCTGAAGGGGAGAGGTACTACAACCAAAGTGGACGTGGGCGCGGTCGCGGGCGTGGCTCAAGAGGGTTTGGTGGAGGCAGTGCAGCAATTAATGTGGCAGCACCTTCCATTGCAGACCCTGGGCAGTTCCCAACTTTGGGGGGCAAGTGAGGGTTCTTAGAACCCCACTTAAGATCTCCGTGCTTTTTTTTTTTTTTGGGGGGGGGGGAATTTTTGGGTTCTTTAAATTTTGGGCAGGACATGAACT
>JBBYHM010000006.1:318959-338051 GCA_038381775.1 Adansonia rubrostipa | reverse complement strand
ATAGAAACTGACTCTCCACATATTAAAACATATATCTATATATATATATTAAAATTAAATATATTAGTTTTGGTAATATGTACATTCAGTTATGATCATTTGTATATAAATGTGTTCATGTTTCAACTCTAAGTCTAAGCTCGTTTATGGCTCGGCCTGCCCATTAGGACCCAATAACTGTTCATAAATAATAAAAAATTATTTTTATATTAATATATATATATTTTAATTAATTTTAAATAAAAATATGTTATTTTATTAAAAAGTTATTGTTCTAGGCTTGGTTGGGCTAGCCCAGAACATAAAAATCTAAACTCGAGCCTAAGCTTAACGTATAAATATCTTTATCTGTATATTCAATTATAGTTATATTTTTAATTTTTTATTATTTTTTAAATAGTAGTTTAAGATTTAATATAAAATATTTTATTTTTATTATTTTAAATAGTAATTTCTAATTTAATATAAAAATATTTTTTATTATTTTATATAGTAGTTTGAGATTTAATATAAAATATTTTTAATTTTTATTATTTTTTAAATTATAATTCAAGATTTAATATAAAATATTTTTTATTATTTTTAAATAATAACTAAAGATATAATATAAAAAATTTTTATATTAAATTATTTTTAAATAATAATTTAAAATTTAATATATAATATATTTTAATTTTTACCTTACTTCCTCGAACTAAAAAGCATCTTTTAGCTAACCCAGCCTTCTCTCAATAGGTTGATTGTCTTGCTCCCGTCTCCTGCCAAAAAAAATTGAAGAAAAGGAATGGGTCTGCTTTTATGTTATTTAAATATAAAATTTTTAATTTTTTATTATTTTTAGATAATATTTTTAATATATAATTATATAACATGAAATAATATAACTTAAATAAAATATATAAAAATAAAAAAATAATTATATAATTATGATAATTATCATTTTTAAATTATTTTTTACGATTTTATTTTTTTTAATAATTATTGACTTTTTTTTTTTGCATTTTCCCTATATATATATATATATAGAAACATATAGAAGTTAAAAATGATATTATAATAGTGATATTCATGCAAGAAGGAAAGAAAGAAAGAGCAAATAAATCAAGGTACTTCATCACAGATTAGGTGCTCTCTCTCTCTCTCTCTCTCTCTCTCTCACTCAGTTGCGGCTAGGGTTATTCTCTCTCTACGCTCTTTCTATCTGTTTTAACTTTCCTTTTTCTTTTTCTTTCTTACTTCACTTTCTTCCAGATCTATTTATTCGAAGATTCGTTGGATTACACAAATAATAAAAAATCTCAATGGAAGTTTTGTTATAGTAAGTTTTTGTCTGTGGTCGCCTGGGTGAGCAATTCAACCAAAGACTATATCTTCGGAAAATAAGGGGTTTGGTTTGGTTAATTTTTTATTGAAGGAATGGCAAGCGTGAACCCTTTTGATCTGTTGGGGGATGATGATACTGGGGAACTATCATCGCTGATCGCTGCTCAGCAAAAGGCCGCTGCGGCCGCCAACCCCACAGCTGCGGCCCCAAAGAAGGGGCTGTCTCAGTCTCAGGCTAAGTTGCAGCCTGCAGCTCAGGGTAAACAGGCTAAGCTTCCCTCCAAGCCTCTTCCTCCTGCTCAGGCTGGTAAGCTTTTCCTGTATAAAGTTTCTCTTTATTTTCAGCTGTTTTTATTTTTAATGCTTTAATGTTGTTTGCTTTATTTTGCAGAAATGAATTTATTAATATATATATATATATATATATATATATATAATGAATCCGTTTTCTCTTGGGTATTGAGTTTAATCTAATGTGTTAAAGTTTAAGTTACATTTTTTTAATGATCGAGTTGTGGGGGGTTTTGAGTGGGTCTCTGTTATCGTGTTTTGGTTTCATCTCTGGTAAAGAGAATGTTGGAGTCTGAATTGTTCCTTTATTTGTTAGTTAGCGCAACAAACATAACTTGCCGACGAGAACCGGATGTAAAACTTTCGTGCATGTGCACATGTTAAGAGTATTTGTTTGTCAATTGTTTACTTGGTATATAACTATTGAGAGTACCTTATATTTATTCAATTATTTCTTCGAGTGAACAGAGCAAAAGATGCCGAAAAGTATATTGGTTTGCTGCTGTTCTTTCTTTTCTAAAATGAAATGAGAAGGCAAGGGTTTCCTTGTCGTCTGTTATTTTCTCTGAAAATATACAGTATATTCCATCAATAGAATTATGTTTTGGTTTCAAATATTTATGCCTTAGTATGATCTTTTTTTCCCCGGGAATATTGATAATTATAGGTGTTGGGACATGGGATTATTATGCATAGTAAGTTTTTTAGCAGCTTTTATTTCATCTTGATAGCTGTCTCAGTTACTCAAAAATGCAATTATATCCAACAGTTGGTTATAGTTTCTTTCTTTAGTGTATGAATCGTTTCAAGTTGAAAGTTCAGTTTTTGAAGATAGTGTGTTCTGTTTCTTGAGCTCTCACTGATGTCTGTGCATTTGGCCCTTCTTTTTAAAGTGAGGGAAGCAAAGAATGAAAGTGCTCGTGGTGGAGGCCATGGTGGGCGTGGATATGGACGTGGTGGATACAAACGTAATTTTACCAATGATGAGAACACATTCAACAATACTGCTGTACCTGCTGGTCAAGGTGCATCTGAAGATGGAGAGAGTAGGAAGCCCTATGAAAGGCGTGGCTATGGTGGTCCTCAACCTTACCGTGGTGGTCGCCCCGGCGGTTTCAGTAATGGGGAAGTTGGAGATGGGGAGCGACCTCGCAGGTTGTATGAACGCCGTAGTGGGACTGGACGCGGGTAAAAAGGCTTTTTCTTGATTTTAGGTTTGATGTTTTGTCCAAGTCTTGAAACTGATGCATTTTGTTTGTTGTTCCTGCCTGCAGAAATGAGCTCAAACGTGAAGGCTCCGGTCGAGGAAATTGGGGAACCCAGACCGATGAACTTGCTCAGTGAGTTATCTTTAGTTGTTAAAATCCCAGCCTTAAATAGTATTGTAAAATCAAATGAAATTATCAGTTACTTTGTTCTTTTTTCCTCATTGTAATCATTGAATGAATGAAATTTTTTATTCTGCCTGGTTCAGGGTGACTGAAGAAGTTGTCAATAAAGGTGAGAAGAATTTAGGTGATGAAAAGCCAGCAGGAGAAGAGACAGGAGACGCTAACAAGGAGAGCCCTACCAATGAATTCAAAGAAAAAGAACCTGAGGAGAAGGTAGATGTGCCTCACAGTTTATCATTTTAAGATTGTTTTGCTAATTGTAAATTTAAGCTACTAATTATGGCTGATACTTTGTACAACATTCGATATTATTATTTTTAATAGGAGATGACTCTTGAGGAGTATGAAAAGGTGCTGGAAGAGAAGAGGAAGGCTCTTCAGGCTCTCAAGACTGAGGAAAGAAAAGTAGACGCCAAGGAGTTTGAGTCTATGCAGCAGCTTTCGAGCAAGAAGAGTAATGACGAGGTCTTCATCAAATTGGTAAGACCCATTGATTCACTTTTCGAAATCTATGATTAAAGACTTCATCTTATTGGTTGGCAGATATGTATCAATAATCTGTTCACTCTGATGTCTTCTACAGGGCTGTGATAAGGATAAGAGAAACGAGGCTTATGAGAAGGAAGAGAGAGCGAAAAAGGTTTTTTTTTTTTTTTATAACTTCAGTTTCCTGGTAGGTGTTATAACTTGCCTGTTCTTCCGGTTCCATGGTCTTGAGGCATAAATTTCAATTGCAGTCTCTATTTTATGTGTTTGTTTGAAGTTTCATGCATATGTGCTGCTGTCTCTTTTTAGTGGTTTTACAATTTCTGTAATGACTTTCTGGCATATACTGATGATCCCTATCCTTGCGGTGGCGGTAGTCTGTCAGCATTAATGAATTTCTGAAGCCTGCTGAAGGGGAGAAGTTCTACAGTCCAAGTGGACGTGGCCGTGGTCGTGGACGTGGTTCAAGAGGGTTTGGTGGAGGAAGTGCGGCAAGTAATGTGGCAGCACCTTCTATTGAAGACCCTGGGCAGTTCCCAACTTTGGGGGGCAAGTGAGATTTTCTTTGGAACCCCACTTACGATCTCCATGTTTTTTTTTCCCTTTTGTTTTTTTTTTTTTTTTATTTTGGGCAGGAAATGAACTCTAATAATCTGGTTTCCTGTTGCCAAAGGATCTTTGAATTTTATGCTTCAAATGTATATTTCAGTTTTCTTGTAGTGCCCCCCTATTATTATGCTTTGTGATTTTACTGTCCCAAAAAAATTGGAGCCATATGAAACAATTTTTTTATGACCAGAAAGAAACTATTTTTGCGCAGTTTTGTCTTAGAATATATGGAACTGTTTTGCTACTTCTTTTCTTCCAAAAAGATAACCGTAGTTGTTGTGTTTTGCACCTATTGTATCCTTAGGTTGAATCAAAGATCAGATGGTAGCAATCTAGAGGAAGCAATTAATGTGATTCATCATCCTGATTCTCAACTACCTTTTGGAATCTGTCTGCCATGGTTGTCTTCTTTGAATGTCTTCCATGAGATGAAGCCAAAGGCTTCAAATTGTCAATCCATTTGAACGCCTAATTATTCGGGTGGGGTTAACCTTTTTAATAATCATTGAACGGTAGCGTTAAGTATAAACAGGGTAGCAACATCGGAGTTTATAACCGATGAATGTATTTATTTATAAAAGAAATTGTTAACTAAGGCTAACCATGTTTCAGGTTGAGGCAGAGGAAACCACACACAGCGATTGGATTTTTTTTTGACATAAAGAAGATTGCTTATCATTGACGCTAAAATACCGGCTATCTGTTAAAAAAGGCTTAGTTCAGTCAGATTTGAAGAACCCATAAAATCAATATTTAGTTCACCGACACTCAATGACCCAATTCTTGTGCCCCCTTTTTTTTTTTAGGGAAACAATAAACAACCATTGAAACACAAGGACTAGGAGTTTGAAGATCAAACCTCTGACAATGGGTTCAACCTTGAACACAACTGTTAATACTGTTCCAAGTTCAAAGCCCAAACAACCTTAGTACAGTACAGAACGGACTTTCTAAGTTGAATGTAGAGAGGAGTCGAGCTCGAAACAAAAGCAGAACATCCCCCCCCCCCCAGCTCAGCTGACCAGAACCTTACACTCACTGTAGACCCAGACAGTTGATAAATGAGATAGGCAAGCCAAGCCCAAAAAGGATATTGGGGCTCTTTCATATCCATTATCTAAATTTACAATATATTTTTTTCCTTGGTGAGAGGCCCAGGTGAACCGACGCCAGAGCCAGATAAAAAGAAGGCCATTAAAACCAAATAAGTTGATGTTTACTTTAATTTGAATTAAACGTGCTCATGGATTGAATCGAATTAAATTCGGATTAAATTTAAATATAATATTAATATTAAATATATTTATTTAAATTTATCTTGGCTTAAAATGTGAGTCTGAATTTTGTTCAAACCAATCCATATCTGTAAATAAAATATTCAAACACATTTAGACCGACTTATATTATATTTTTTAATTTATTTTTTAAAAAATATATTTTTTTAAATTTAATCTTTATTAATTTAATAATTTTTTATTATGCTTATAAACATAAATAATTTAACTTAGTTTTTAAAGTTTACAATATAATATTTTATATATATGTGTAATATTTATATAACAAAAATTACATAATACATAAAATATAAAATAAATTTATAATAATAAAATGGGTCGAGTCGCTTGAACTCAAACTTTAAAAATTAAAATCAAAGCCTAACTCATTGTTTAATCTGACTTAATTTTTTATTCAAATTAATTTTTTAAATTTAATATTTTTATTTAAATTACCTTAAATATCGCATTAATTTTTTAACTTGAAAGGATAAAATGACTTTTAAATAAGTGTAATTTGAATAACTCTTATTATTATTATTATTATTAGTGTGTCGCTGTCTCTTTCTAGTTCATACTTGTGACTTTCATCTCATCGCTCTCCTGCGTTGCGTGTCATTTGAACCTCTGGTGTTTCCTTTATTTTTCTTCCTTGTCTCTTTCATCTTCTCTCAGCTGACTTTCTTGGCGAATCGGTGTGAGATCAAGTTGATCTATCGCTGGAAGTTTAATTTGGATGCCGCAACCCATCCATTCGATCTTTTTCTTTCTTCAGGCTACAATGAATCCCGAATAGCTAGTTCTCTCTTTATAAGTATTTAATAATGTTTTTAATTTGTTTGCTATGTTGTCCAGATCAAGCCTTTATTTTATTTATTTATTTTTCCTTTCTTTTCTGAGTTGCTGACTTTATTTTCTTCTTGTTGTTTTGAAGACGTCTAAGTTTCATAAATTTTATTTTTGGTGTTAAAAGATAACCTTAGAATCATGAGATTTTGTTTTACATCTGTTGATGGAATTGAGAAGTACTTTTCTTTTCTGTATTTGTTTCTATTATTGTCTATTTGCAACTGGGATTTCCCCGTGGAATTTAGAGAAAAATAAAATAAAAGGTAAGAGCTTTGATGTGTTTAATAATTCATGTGGTGCCCTGATATTACCAACGTGATGTAAACAGTTAAATGGATATTGGTGGGAAATTGGTTCTTAACAACATAAAATATATAGTAAGTTCTGGTGTCTTTTGGTCTTTCCCAAATAGTTTGATATGTGTGTGTTTTTTTAACATGTGTTGCTAAATTGATTATTCGTGATGAAGCAAATCTAACTTCGAAAAAAGTGTCCATTGTTTTTATTTTTCTGGGGTGATGTAGAAAACATGTGCTCGCTTGCTCTTATTCGAATGAAATTGAAATGCATTTTACAATGATGGACCGACAAGATTAGAATTTAACTGACAATGGCTTGTAATTGTTAGGGCTAATCTTTGGGCAGTTAACTTGTTGTTTTTAACTTTTTAATGCCGACAAGTACAACTTAGTTTTGGCTTCTAAAAAGGTATATGTTTGGTTTTGGGGGTTAGGCCTCTTTATACAAACCAACTTTATATTATGCCTGATATAATTAGAGATATTATATTCTTGCATCATTGAAAAGTATGTTAATATTTTCTGGTTGCACGCTTTTGCAGTGACTATCTGTTCAAGCTTCTGCTGATCGGAGATTCTGGTGTTGGAAAATTTTGTCTTCTTTTGAGATTTGCAGTAAGTTTCTTGATTTAAATTGGCATTTGAAAGTAAATATCTATTTTTTTAGAACCTTGTCGCGCATTCCTAGATGTTTATATGATTACCCTTGCTCACAAAATTTGTACTTAAAGTTGTGAAATAATTTTATTGTGTGGACGGAGGACAGATTTGGCATCAGGAGCTTGTCACTGTTTTTAGTTGTATGTTGGAGATATCACATATCTGGATGCTTTTATGGCCTTGCAGGACCAAATCTTGAAACTGATCATTGTGTAATTTCTTTAATGCAGGTTGATTCATACATAGAAAGTTACATAAGCACCATTGGTGTTGATTTTGTGAGCAGACCGCCCTTAGTGCTAGCTTGACTTTAAAATGCAAAAATTTATAGCAATTATTCTAATTTCTTGTCATCTCGTTTTCTTGTTCGTAGAAAATACGCACTGTGGAGCAGGATGCGAAGACCATTTAACTTCAAATTGTATGTCTTTGCATTCTGTACTGCTTTTTCTTTTTCTTTTTTTTTTTAATTCATTTCTTTGAATATTTTTGTATTCTAGGTTCTACCAGTTAATATTCCTTGTAGGAGAATGCGTTTTCTGCTCATCTTCTTCTTTGGCTGCTATTTTCTCCTTTGTATATTCTCATTTTATTAAGTTAGTCCTACTAAGTTGCTCACAAACCTGGACGCCTAGCACTCTCGGCATTTTAGCTTCTTGATAAGTAACTAGTTAACTTGCTCTTGGTTCAATGTACAGTGGGACACTGCTGGGCAGGAACGATTTAGAACAATCACTAGCAGCTACTGCCATGGGGCTCATGGCATAATAGTGGGTGATTTTTTCCTTACTAGATTTTCTCCTTTTGGTTCTTTTTTGTGGTTTCCACTTTATTAATGCTTCTCATTAACTTCCTTTTTTTCTTTTATATATATATATATATATCTTCTTCTTTTCCCTTTTACTGGTGGCTCGTTTATTAGATCGTTTAGGATGTGACAGACCAAGAGAGCTTCGATAATATCAAGCAGTGGCTGAATGAAATTGATCGCTATGCTAGTGATAATGTTAACAAAATACTGGTTGGAAACAAGTCTGATCTCGCAGCAAATAAAGTTGTATCATACGAGACAGCCAAGGTATTTGCTAGTTCACGTATAAAGCATAAATTTGCTTCTTTTGAGGAGAATTTTTATTGCAGGTTTATTTCTAGGAAGAGGCGTATGATTAGCAAACTGTAATTATTGGTGTCATACTGCATTTGTTGCTCCATCCCTCTCTCCATGTTGCTACGTTTTTTCTTTGAGGCTTTTGCAGATGAAGTTGGCATACCTCTTATGGAAACCAGTGCAAAAGATGCCACTAACGTGGAACAGGCTTTCATGGCCATGGTTGCTTCCATCAAGGATAGGTAGTCATATTCTTTTTTCCTACGTAGTTTTAATAGTTTCAAATATTGATATAATTAGGCTAAAAAGGTCATTTACACAAGACACTTTAGATGAACAAACTCTTTGCTGTGAAATTTACCACAAAGTCTTGGTTCCTATTGATTGCCAGTTACTTTGATTTGTTTTGTTTTGCTCGGTCATTAAATTGCCTCGGAATGCAGAATGGCAAGCCAATCAGCCGTGAACAACGCAAAGGCTCCAACAGTACAGATCCGAGGACAGCCTGTTGCACAAAAGAGTGGCTGCTGCTCTTCCTAAAAATGTAAATGATGTATTAGGAACAGCTTTATTTCTTGTGGACAAAACCTCGGTAGAGTATCTCATTCATTTCAACACGCACTTGTTAATGTGAAGGCTTGTACAATACATATGATTGTTGATTAAATGGTAGTGTTCTTTCGAAAGCATGGATGTTACTGTCTGTCTGTGTTGTTAGAACTAAAGTCTTTAGGCTACCTAGCTCTGCATACATACATTGTGTCTAAAGTTAGGCTCTGATAGCACAGCCAACTGGCATAGTGTTATTTACGTGTAGTCGAATTTGGGAACATGAAATGAAAGGGATGGAATTCGAGATCATCAATGGAGAATCCTCCAAGTATTGTTTCCATCGACAGTCACACGGTTCCGAAATTGCCGTAGAGTCTAAATCAACAGTGGAACATAAACCTGTGTGCCTTTCCTTCATTAATATTATAAAGCTAAAAGCTTGCTCAAGTCGTCTTTCGGATCCTCCTGTAAGTTAAGTTGCCCATCTGATATGTTGATTACTGTGTGAGTTATCAAAACTCTTGTTTCGCCAATTGATCTCTGTTTGTTTGTTTCCCTCCCCCCCTCCCTCCCCCGGCGATCACAAATTACAAATTGACAGTTCCACTGCGGCCATCGAAATATTGAAATGTCCAACATCTTTGTCCTTATAAATTTATCTTTAATGTTTCTAAATACGGTTGTACGTACACTGAATTCTTAACTACCAAATGGAACAATAACTTAAAGACTAAGAAGCAGCTCTGCTCTCTGTTCTGTTTTTGCTCTTGGGGTACTAAAACCAAAAAGTTAATTACATCCACGTCAGATTCGACACGCGGCGCTTTACACGTAAGAAAAATCCAAACCAGTGTGGCCGGATGCTTAACGCGTAAGCATTCGCACTCGAATAACCGCCGTAACGAACATAAATAACACGCGTCATCTTGTTAGAAGGAAACATAATAATCGTAAGCCTTGATAAGGTATCTTCCGTTAAGTCCAGTAAGAAGCAGCTGCTAGATGAAAACCCAGTCTCTTATTTAAAAAAAAAAAAAAGAACAGTTTTTTCTTAGTGTAAGGCTAACTCAAACAGAGAGTGGCTGGAAGTGGAGAAAAGCTCTGCTGGATTCGCAGAGAAAAATGGGAGAGATTTTGAGCCTTGTGAAATATAAGTAAGTAGTTTTATTATTATTTTTTTTTGACCAGAGATTTTGTCGGATTAGATTTGATTCAATGCATTTTATTCTTAATTCGAATTAATCTGTTAATTTGTGTTAAAGGTTCAATTATACAATTAAAAGTTCAAATCTTTAGCCTAATGGAGTTAGTGCCCTAATTTTCGGCATAATGCGTGCATTCTTTTATGATCAATTGCGCTTCACAATTTGCAATTATCTTCCTAGCTTGTGTGATTTGGTATTCTAATGAGACTAATGATCATATTTTGATTTAAGTTAGGAAATTGTAGGAAAAAAATTGAATAAATTCATAGACAGGGAAAATTCTAGCTGACAAGTAAAAAAAGGGAGGAAGAACTAGATTGCTAAAGTAAATGAACAAGCTAATTGGATTCAACTTACTGGAAAAAATTTATAATGAAGCCTGAATATGATGAAAATTGGAGTTTGAAACATTTAGGTTTCTGATACTCAGACCAAGTGGCTGTTGAGCTCCAAATTTCAATTATATTGAATATGGGATTATTGAACTATGATTACAAGAAATGCAGTGAATCAAATCAAAATGAAAATTACAAGATTTGATCTCCAAGATACCGAAAATGTCTAAAATTTACAATTATGCTTTCACAGCTCTGTTAAGAAGCCTTAAGGTTGCACTCCAGTTATTAATAATGTTAATATGATGAATTTGAGAGGTAAACTAATGTTTAAAAATATCAAAAAATCAACCTTTCAGAAATTGTGCTTCTCTGTTGTTTGGATGAATTAGGAAATCTTTCCATGCACTTGCTATAAAATAGGTGTTTGTTGATCGAAAATATTACACCAGAAACAGTAGACATATTAATTCACGCCATTGTGTTAGAAAATGCTTCGAGTAATGCTGGCACATGTGTGCGGTGGCTGAATCTAATATAAATACGAACTCCGAGAAACTTTTATTGCTTTAACGCAAAGATTACAGCTACTCATGTTGAGAGGTCTGGGAGACCCAACATCTTGCGAGTTTATTATTATAGTGCATGCATAGAAATACTAGATGATATCCCTATATGTTCTATTTGATTAAGCTCAAAGAGTTTATAGCATGTTACCATAAGCACAATATACTAGAGCAAACTATTCTGCATTTCCTTTCATGCAATCTTCTTAATTGAATCGATAAACCTTCTGTCTGCAATGTTATTGCTTGAGATAAAATCAAGAAAATCTCTGAAACTGAACTCTTTGTAGGAGACAGGGTTTTGCTCATCTACAAGCTCTGGTGCAGGTCCTATTTTCTTGTTTAAAGGTAGACTGTGAAGACTAGCTATTGAAAGCCGCTTGTTCTCTGCACTAAGAGTCACTCGATGAACAACACTCTTGTACTGTCCATTGCTCATCACTTCTATTTGATCTCCCAATTGGACTATTAAGGCACCTTCAACAAATGGAACAGACAGCCAATTTTTCCTTTTGTCCTGGAGCTGTAGCCCTGGGCCACTCTGGAGCAGGATAGTTAGTGTGCCATAATCCGAATGTGGTGGCATACCTAATGCAAGGTCTGGTTCAGGACATGCTGGGTAGCAATTAATGGCCATGAGTTGATTGCCTTCTTCAATTTCCTTTTGTAAGTTGCCAAAGTTTAACCCTAAAGTTTCCAAGATGGCTTCTATTAGTTGTTTCTGTAGCACTTGTACTGCCTTGGCGTAGTTTCCTACTTTGTCCCTTAGGAGAAAAAAAATGGAAATTAGTTTAAGTTCAATGCACATAGAATTTTAAACATATCTGGGAATGGTATACAAAATAGAAATCATGGGAAGGCATGCACATCTTCGATCATACAATAAAATGTCAAAAATAGTTCGTATTCCTAGAAGATGCCAATTTTAGCAACGTTTAAACTTATGCTATGAAGTACAGATCAAAACTGCCCTTCTCTTGTGTTGTTCCAAGTATGCCTTTAGGATGGAAGGTGACTGCTTATATTAAATAATTTAGAAGCCCCAAGTTAACGGTAGCTTACTTGTAACTTGGTGGATTTGAAGGCCATAGATGGATCCAGTCCGAAAGAGGATGGGAGTAATGCTTGATGAAGTCTCTCCAAAAGTGAACTTTATCACTTGCATGATTCACACTGGTGCCATACCTTACAGGATCATGCATATTATCTGACAACAGAGGCATTTTCTCCTCAAGGGACAAGTTGAAAAACTCAGTTGCAGCAGCTAGGGCATCATTCATAGCCGAAAGAGGGATCCCGTGGTTTACCACCTGAAAACATGTGAGTGTTTTTTACATGGATGAAATTACATAATCATGCATGCATGTCTTGCATGCTAGCATATGTAATATAGAATTTTGTTGAATTATCTGGTTTTCATGAGTGAGCATCCTGCAATATATTTTGCACTCTGATTCTTCTGGTTGTCAAGCAGAATATACAGTATAAATGTTTATGCAAGATTTCCATTTTAAAGTCAAACATACCCACACATGTTGGGAAGCATATCACCTACAATAACTGTACCACCAAATCAATCAGAATTCAATGTTATGTGGGGTCCAAAAAAATTATGTGGAGCCCACACTTACAAGTGGTGGACCCTTACATAATTCTTAATTATAATTAGATGATTGTAGTATTGTAGAAAAGGGAATTGTAGGTGAAATGCTTCCCACATATTGGGTCATCCTGTCGGAATGCTAAACCTAGGATAAAGACACAGAGGCAACCTATTTTAAGCTGAATAAAAATACAGTATATTATGGAAAATAGACAAGCGTCGGTTGGGGTTGCAATCATGTAGAGTAGTGAACCATGAATAATACCTGAAAGAACCCAAGTTCCTTACAGGCAACTTGTATCTTATGAAGTGTAAGTGACCTTTTAGAAGCATGGTGTAAGGAGGAAAGATCTACAATGGGAAGGTTGGTGCTGAGGTCAATAGTATGGTTCGGGCGTTGTGATGGAGGAAGAATATAGCGTTGAGGCACATGAGGTACCCCCATCTTGGTAAGTGTAATGACACTAGTAAATGAGCTACAGGAGACGTCTCCCTCTCCTTCCATAATACTTGATCAGTTCTTTGCTAGTATATGTCTATATGGCGATTGATCAGATGGAGCAACTTGTCCTTTATTTATATGCTAGATTTAAGGTAATTTTTTCCTAAAGATCATGTCTATCACATTGTTTCCTTGTACAGTTGCAATGTATATTAATAGAAATATGGAACGGTGATCTTAAGTAGTAAGTAGCCTTTTGGTTCATGAATGTGCAGAAGATATAGAAAAGCCGCAGAAGAAACTTAAGCATGCAAGGTGGTGAGAAAAGTGGAGGTGAGCGTGGGACCCGCACAAATGCTGTGGTGCTGCCTGAATGGCTGAATCTGAATGGATACACAATGTTGCTAGACAGTTTAGGGTAACTCTGTCGGTTTCACACACACAATTTATGGAGCTTGAGGTTCCAAACAGATGTTAATTCATGTGGAATATATCAAAACAGTAGAAGAAACAAACCCTATGAATTAAGATAATATATTTCTTTGGTAATTCATATGTTTATGTATTTTATCTTGTTATAATCTTATTAAAAGTAATTTTATATTTATATAAATTTTAATACATTAATAATTTTTATTATATAAATTTTGAGACATATATTTATATTATGTCATGTGTTAAATATTTATTCATATTATATCAGTGTAATTATATCTAAAATTATTTGGTCTTTATTCTAGCATAATATTTTTCCCGTTCTTGTTAACATTGAATTTGTATCATAGTTTGTTGCATGCGTGCGTCCACCTTTTGTTTGAAATTGAATGTGGGAGATAAAATTTCTCTAGTGAGTAGTGACCTTACCTCGGTTTTGATGCAAACCATTCAGTTGGAAAAGGAATGGAGTGAAGAGCTAAAAGTTAGTTGGTGTCAGAAGAAGGAAGGTCAATTTTGCTTGTTCTCGTCTCGTTTCGTTGGCTTCGGATCTTAGATTTATTACATTATTGGTATTATCATCGCACCGCACAATACATCGGAGTTGTTGTCTGTCGTAGAAAAGCGATGTGTGTGTGTGTGTGTGAGAGAGAGAGAGAGAGAGAGAGAGAGAGGGAAAAAAAAAAAGAAGGTGGCCTTGAATCTTAAGCTGTATCTGGCTCTCTGCTGCTAACTGCCTAACTCGAATACATTGATCCTAGTACATAAATATGTTCTTTAGCATATTTTTAATAATAAAAACTTAACGACGGAAAAAAGGTTGCACCTTGCAACGCTCATGACGCAGTTTTCAGTTACGTGGTTATTTCTACGATGATGTTTTGTTTGTGTCTATGTTCCAGTTTGGACAGTGTCAGTCAAGGCCCACTGGATTAAAAACCACCCGCAAGTAGTGGCCGAAAAGGAATGTTGTTGGGCGGCAGTTATGCTCTGCATCTATACCATTATCAGGTTTTGCCAAAAAATTTTCTGAAATATTCCGTTCAATTTCTTGCCCTCTCGCCTCTAATTTGCCCAGCAAGTCAAAACCACTAGTGCAAATGAATCCTCCCTGATCGAAATCAAGAGAAACTGTGATGTGTATGGAAATTGACAAGGATGTTTTAAGGGAGAGTTGGAGCTTAAAAATAAAAAAAAAAAAAAAGAAGAAGAAGAAAAATTAAAGACAGAAGCATCAAACTGTTATAATCCGTGGTCGAGATCAGGAAAAATCATACTTATTCTCGCAAACAGCTGGGCAGCAGGCAGCATATAGAAACGACTGGGTAGAACCGTCATTTTCAGTTAAAAAGAGACTTTCTTGTTGCTGGGCTAAGGCCTAAATTTCCCTTAATTCCCCTTTCTTTTTCTCCGGGCTTATAATTTGCGTCCTTTTCAGCCGGGCGCTGGCTGGCAATGTGGTTGAATCATTTCTTTGCCCAATTCAGGCACTACGCAGAACTTGAACATCCAAGTCCAACTAACCATTCATCATTTGTCAAAAATAAAATTACTGCTAATATTTTAATGAAAATTAATCAATCATTATTATATTATATACAGATGTACCAAAAAAAAGTTATATTATATACAGGATGTATATATATTTCTGTGTATATAACATTTTTTTATGCATGTAATTAATTAAATCTTAAGCTAAGTTTTCAGAAGAAAAAAATTATTAGAGTTTGATATTAAAATATAAAATCTTTACACTTTACACTGAACCCTAATCGTTTCTTCTTCTTCCTTTTTTTTAATGAATAAAACCCTTATCATTTAATTACCAAGGGCGTCCAAATCATTTATTATTATTATTTTTTATATTCAAAGCTCCCTTAAATTTCATACTGACCAAGATAGTCATCACCAAACCTATTATGCGTACAGCTCAAATTCTGATTTATTACGCAAAAGGGTTGAAGAATTTGGCCTTAGAAAGAGGAATAGATTATCGACTTAGCATTATCTTGATTGGATTTCTATAAAAGTTTGGCCATAACATTGACCCGTATTTTTCTTCCATTTTACGTGTGGTTGAATTGGGAAAGCTTCTCCTAAGTCGCCTGATGAGCTGAAAAAAAAAAAGCTTTGGTTTTGTTTTGTTTTGATTTACCGTCGTCCTCCCAAAATGTTTGTTTAAACTGTAAAATTCAAGCGCGAATGAAAAAACAAAGGCAAGTTTTAACAACAGACGACTCCACCAACTCCATAACGATTCATTTTCAAAGTACATGACTGTCATCATACGCTAACGCTATGCATAACTAATACTCCAAATTTTTAATCATTTGAAAAATGGAGATATGGTGGGTTCATCATGCTATTGCTAACTAATCTCCGCTATCAATAGAGATATCAGGAAGCAATGATGAATTATTATAATAAGAAATATTTAAAATGAAAGTCATGGGAAAATCATTATTCAGTGAAATGTTTCAATACTTATACATAGATCTGTACGCTTGAAGTTCCTGTTTCTGAGTATAACAACTATTGGAATTGGTTGCTTTAAATTAGGTTGGTAATGTAATGGCCAACGGGATTAGGTATGATGAAAATGTGGTTTAAGACACAAGTCATTGCACGAATAATAGATGAGTTTCAACCTGTCTCACTTTGACAACTTAATTCTCCAAGGTGTTTTGGTGGAGGTGGCTTAGGTTTAACCAATGTCACATATAGCCAGAGATTCTAGACTTTATTTGTTTAGCCTGAAACGTTTGTCTCTAGCAAAGGGGCATGTGATAGTTTTTAGAGGTATTGTCGCAGATGGCTGAGATTCAAATTATGCTTCTTAGATGCGAACCTCTTATGTATGGTTTTATAACCCAAGTTAAGATTTGAGTTCAGTTTAAGACTAGTTCTTATTAAACAAGGATGGAATTGAAATAAAGAACAGCCATTGATCCAATAATTCTACTAAAGTCGATAAAGCAGGCCCAGAGTGAGGCTGCGAGCCAAACCTACCAATACCGTTATGCTTTTCGATTGAAGTCAGAAAAAGAAGCCATATATATATATATATATATATATATATATATATATATTAAATTGATTTCGTGAGGGACAAGACAGAAGAATATTAAGCTAAAAATTATTATGGTTTGGTAAGAATAAAAGAGAAAGTGCTTGACTTTTGCTTCTATAAATTGTTATCCAACATTTTCTTGAGTTAAACTTCAGCCTTATAAATAACAAAATAACGTGCTAAGAGGTCCTTCACCGTTCTTTTCCTTCTCTAATTAAATTAGGCTCTAAACATGGCTTTAGTGGCCGCTCTCCTTCTCCTTCTTGCTGCTCCGGCAGCTCATGCCGTGCAATATACCGTAGGAGACAGCAGTGGGTGGACCACGGCCGGAGATTACACGACTTGGGTTGAAGGGAAAACATTCACTGTAGGCGACACCCTTTGTAAGTAACTTACCAAATTAAGCTAAGAATTAATGTTTCATTTTCAAAACAGTACAATTTAATTGGACCGACTAAAATGTGATCCTTCCTTTTTCACTGCAGTGTTTAGATATGATGGCAGCCACCAGGTGGACGAAGTCACCAAGAGTGACTATGATAATTGCAACGCCGGAAATGCACTCAAAACGCACAGTGATGGAAACACAGTCATCACTCTGTCCAATACAGGGCCAATGTATTTCATATGCCCCACCTTAGGACATTGTGCTGGAGGCATGAAGCTAGCCATCAATGTTGTAGCAGGCGGTGGCAACTCACCCTCCACCCCATCCGGTTCAACTACTCCTTCAGCTTCAGGGACACCACCAAGTGGCTCAACATCATCACCGTCTAGCGGAGCTCCTAGCATCATGAAAATTGGTTTTATGCTAGCCTTTTGGCCCTTATTGGGGGCTGTTTTTGCAGTTATGCGCTAGGCGAGAGGCAGTGCTACTATTATTCGCTTATTCGCTTCGTTTCCTTCAATCTGTGTTACGAACGAGAGATGGTAGATTTATGTTTCCATGATTCTGGTAAATAATTTACCTTAATTTATGATAAAACATGGTTCTTAGTTACTTGTAATTTTTCCCTACGATCAGAACAATGAGAAAAGACCCAAAAGAATAAGCCTTTGAGTTTGACATGATCATCATATCATGAATCCTTTCTCATTTATAGTAGTATTTATTTTTAAATTAAAAGTCTGAATATTCTGTTATATTACCAAATACTTTAATTAACTTGAATCTCTCATATACGATGTTTCAAAGATGTTTTCTCAAAATATGAATACAAATGGATTGAAATTATAAGGTTAGCAGCAAATTGCAAGGTTCGCTAGAAAATTAATGCAAACCCAACACTTGAAATGATCTTTTTTTTCTGAAGATAAATGCAGCCATATATATAGTTTGCGTTAATTGAGCCTACGACGTCGCAGTTATGAGGGAATTTTTTTTTTTTCTAGAAGCAGAAAGTTTTAACACTTTGAGAAGAAAAGCATAACAATAGTTATTGTGTTCAGTAAGACATCATCATCATCATCAGCATCATGTATTAGTCAATCATATAAACTCCAAGTCCAAGATGGTTTGTAAAATTAGTAATAGCCAATAGGAAAACATGGCTCATCCCATAAGGCTGTAAAACGTCACTGTCGAGACCACCTTAATTCAACTCAGATTAGGCAAGACAATGACTAAAAGCCCAGACCAAACCAAGCTTCTAAGGCCCAAGAACTGTACTTTTTGTGGGCCACAGATTGGCAATACCCAAATAGATTATACAAACTGACCTCCTATCGAGACATCCAGAACAATCCCTCCGATAGTATTACTAGCTGTCCGTGTTCCTTGTTTGCAGTACTCGTTACTCGAGAATCTGAGGGAAAATCAGAGGGAAAACAATGGCGGCAGAGGAGGATAGTGGAGAGTTTTACCTCCGTTACTACGTGGGGCATAAAGGCAAGTTCGGGCATGAGTTTTTGGAATTCGAGTTTAGGCCCGATGGGAAGCTTCGGTATGCTAACAACTCCAACTACAAAAACGATACCATGATCCGCAAAGAGGTCTTCCTCACCCCTGCTGTTCTCAAGGAATGCCGCCGCATCATCGCGGAGAGCGAGGTCCTCTCTCGTTTTAAACCATTTCCCTTGCCTTAATGTTTTGCAGTTTTTCTTAATTTAACTTTGCCTAGGTTTTGAGATTATTCATCTCATTTGTAGTGGAAAATTAGATTTTTTTTTTCTTGCTTGCTTTTTTTTTTTTTAAATAATGAGATATTATTTTTTATCTTTTGTTTCCAGTTCTGATTGATATAAATTATTATAATTTTCTGTTTTTTTTTTACTACTTTAGATTTTCGAATTGCTTACTTTTCAGCTGGTAACTAACCACATTATCTTCTTTGATAAGTTCAAAGATTTTAGTTTTTAGTTGATAACTGATTATTTATGTGGTCTGACAATTCGTGTATCTTTATCTTGTCATAATCGTGTTGAAGATATTTTATGTTTATATAAAATTCAATACAATAACAATTCATATTATATAGATTTAGAGAAATTTGTGTCTTGTCTGTGTTTTTTTTTTTCTGTTGTGTCCAATATTGCCACGTGGTAATTTCTGGTTCTTTTAATGCTTTGTATGGTTTAAATTTGCAATTTTTATT
>JBBYHM010000006.1:308834-318859 GCA_038381775.1 Adansonia rubrostipa | reverse complement strand
ATTAAATGTCTTAAAATTTTTATTTTAACTTTAATGAATTTAATTTTAAATTTTATTAAAAAAATCATTTAAATTGGAGAAGAAAGATTAGAAAAGATATGATATTTAGATGGATTTCATGGTCACAATACTTTTTTTTTCTCTCTTTAAAAAAGGGAAATGAAAAAGTAAACAATAAAGTAATGGAGTTTATGTCCAATTCTCCATTTTTCAAGTTATAAGCTGTGGTGTCATCCACCTTTGGCAAAAAGGGAGCCTTAAAGTTAAAATATTAAAATTTGAAACAAAAAATTTAAAAATAAATTTATTTAAAGAACGAATTATTTAAATTCGAAAGTTTAAGTAAAAATATTGTATTTACTTTTTGACTCGATTTTTAGTCTTTAATGTATATTTAATATCTATATATTAAGTAAATATATATCAAATAATATATAAATATAATATATTTAAATTTGAACTTTAATATTTAATATAATCGTTAATTTTTATTCACAAATATATCGCTAGACTTAAATTGTTCATCTTAAAATAGAGATGGACCTAAATATATAATAAAATACATATTTCAAAATAAATTAAAAAAATTGTAAGATTTGTTAATATATACTTAAATTTGATATGAATTGAACTTAAACCTATTTAAGGGTCAAGCTATTAATGAATTAGGTTTTGTATAGAATTTTTTTCTAAATTCAAGTCAATCTAACTCAAATAATTATTAAATAAAAAATATTTTTATTTAAAATAATTATAAAATATATAAATATTAATATTTTAATAATATAATAAAATAAATTTTTAATTCAACTCAATCTGAATTTAAATAAAAAATTTAAAATTTTTTGTCGCGACCTATTATAAATCATGAGTAGATCTATGTGATGATAAAAGTTTACTATGAGTCTTGTACGATAGTGAATGAAATATTTTAGTCTCGTTACTATTAAATTTAGTATTTTAATTCCTATACTTTTGAAACTGTAGCAAATAAAAAAAATAGCTAATGATGTTAAAAAAATTATTTGAATACTGATAAAATATTAACGTATCATGTGATATGAAATTTTTAATTTTATATAAAAATAAGTTTGAGTTTAGAGTTGGGTTTGAATTTTTTTTATATAAAACTTAAAATTTCATAACACATAATACGTCAATATTTTAATTGCACTCAAATAATTTTTTAATATCATTAACCATATATTTATTTACTACAATTTTAATAATATAAAAATTAAAATATTAAATTTAATAATATAAAAATTAAAATATTTTTTTATTACGATACAAAAACTCCCGATATACTTTTGCCTCCATTTGACGCATTAATAAATTTTGTGAAAGTGGAAACCTAGTATGAATCTATTCAGCCACTCCAAAGGTAAAAGGCACGTAGCTAAGCCGAGCCAAGCCGAGCCGCTTTCACCATTCACAGAAAATACAAAAGGCGGGAAAATCTACTTCGAAGCGAGCGAGAGTTCAACCACATCCAAGCTTATTAGTATTCGCTCTCTTAGGGCGCTCCGATTAAGCCACGTGTTCAGGTTACAACAATTTCTCGTTAAACAACCCATTATTTCACTGTATAATAACAATAATGCCCCGACTATCTTACCACTTGGCGTTTCCCAATTGGGTGCTTGGAGTGAGCTTATCAAAGGGCGAATGATGCGAAGCCGGGCCCCAGAAAAGCGAACGTGACGACTAGGAAATGGACACGTGGGACCCACGCCGAACTCTTTAAAAACTCTGGAGAGCCCTAAGCGCCAAAACCAACCCAAAAGCATTAAAAAAAAAAAGGAAGAAAGAACTCTCTTTCTCTCTCAGCTTTTTACTGGTACGAGTCCTTCGAGTTTAAGACTATCAACTTTTGCTTCAATTTCCTCAATTTCTCGATTATTCAACTGTTTTGATCGTTTTATTGTCTTTAATTTTTTCTTTAATTTCATAATTCTTGATCGAATATTAGATGATGTCTTCTCTATCTTTATTTTTTTTCTTTTTAAATTTAGTCTCACTATTTAAGTCTTCGATGAATTTCATGATGGGATCAACCTTTTTTTGCTAAAAATTTTCAGGTCTGTTTTTGATTGATTTCCTCTATGATTTATGAAACTGATTTTTTTTTTTGAGATTGGGTATTATGGGGTTTGGATTGCTGATGCCAAATTTCTGATTGTATCAAAATTTGGAATAAAAAAAAAGAAGTATACAAATTTATCATAGTTTGTTAAATCGCTAAGAATCAAGATTTTAATGGCTGAGTGCTTGTGTTTATAGAAATTAAACTTCACTTAGAATGATTTCTCAGGTTTTAAAGGTTCAGATTTTCAAAGTTTTAATCAATTGGTGTGCTTGATTGATTTTCTAATTACATTATGAAGGTTTACTTTTTGGGTTTTTTTTTTTCTTTTAATTTGTCAGTTTTTCCTGCCTTTCTTGTTTTATCATTTGATTTATTGGTTGAAGAGATACAGAATCTGTTATATCTGTTAGTTTTTATGTCTGTCTTATGTGAATCTAGAAATATAAGAGTCACATATTTAGTAGACAGTCACTTATGTCTCGCCTTAATTCAGAGCAGACTATACATATGGGACATGAAAATTCAAACAATTTCGATAAGATACATCCCTTCTATCCTGAACTACAAAACTCTGAAGAAATTGGATTCCAAAGTTTGAGTAATGAGGCTGTCTGCTGTACTGGGACAAGGGTTGTTGGAACTGTTGATGTGCCCTCAAAAGTGTTATCAAACTGCCCTTCATTTCATATGGGAGATATGTCATTGACAGGTATTGATTGGGTGACGAGTACCTCCTATCTTGACAGCTATCAGAATGTCATGGTTGACCCACATTTGTTGGAAAGGATCAATTATATGCCTTCCCAATATTCAATTCTTGAAAATATAGATGCTAATACTGGTGGTTTACGAATAGGCTATCAGGGTACTAAAATGGATGACAGTAAGCCCCTGTCAATTTTAAATTCCATGAGCTGTGGAAGTAGGGAACATTTGTTATGGGGTGCTCAAGATGGTGGGGAAAAGGGAAGAAATGACAATTTGGTGGACTGTGTTGTTCAGTCTAATTACCCGGAAACACTTGATGGGAGTTTTCTGACTCTAGGAGTTGGAGTTATTACAGAGGCCTGGTCAAAATCTAATGCTTCGAGCAGAGATTTCATTAGTAAAATTGATAGGGCTATCAATACGCAGTTAAATCCATCGCATGGTCAAAGTGGTTATGGAAGTTCCTTCCACAGTGATTTTAAAATGGCAGCTAGTTTATCTGATTTCCAAACCTATGCTGGTGGATTTTCTAGCATAGAAGAGAATGCAGTTGGATTATCCAGTCTAAAACATGATTTTCATCGACTTCCTAATATAGTGCAGGATGCAGGTGAATCATCTACTGTGAGTGCATTTGCTGGTTCAGTGCAGAACATAGATGGTTTCTCCTTTTCTAAATGTGATCATAGAGTTGCTGTTAGTACTTGCTCGAATTTTAGTTTAAGTCCATCTCAAATGCTACGAATTCCCCAAAGCCATGTTCCACATCCTTTTCTTACACCATCTGAGCAGAAATTTGGTGCTGGATTTGCAAATATAGATCCCGCTCAAGGCTTTCATCCTCTTTGTGGTGTATCTTCAAACATAGAGCATGTTAGAAGCCAATCTGGACTGCCTCCTAATCAAAGCTTTCGTACTCTTTCTGATACATCTCCAATAGTGCATAGTAGCAGACTTTCTGGACTGACTGTTCAAGAACAGCACAGAATAGCTCCCCGGCCTTCTGTACCTTCTTTTATGGCAAGTGAATATGCTGCAGTGACCTCTGATCAGCTACAGCAGTGTGATACGGGAAGTATACCAAGCTTACAGTGGGGGACATCTGTGGCTTCTGTTCTTGGAAACACTGACAGCCCCAGCAGTCAGTCAGGTGAATTATAAATATTTCAACAGCCTGTTTTTTTTTTCATAAAAATTGTGCGCAATATCTCACTAGGTCAGCTGATGCTTGAATTTAAGTTAACTTGTCATAAAAAGAGAAAAGAAAATAATATGCAGTTGACATAGTGTTGTTGGTTACTTTTATATTCATACTCTTTTATAATATTCTTGTCTTTTGTATATTTGAAGTTAGCATCTTTTTTTTTTTTTTTTTGGGTTTTAGAAAAAACTGCTTTAAGTTCTCTTTCAAATCCAGATTTCTTTGATGCTACCTTTTCTATTGTATTTTGGCTAAAATTGTTTGCATGGTTCTGCTTTATTAAATTTATAAGCAATTACCACAATCCGATGGCTTGCATAATGGAGAGAGCGGTGAGAGTTTTTATCTGTGTAAGATCAAAATGTGATGTAACATGACGAATGTATATTAACTTAGTAATCTTTACATGGGGAATTAGAGAAATAAAACAATGAGAGGTCCATTTTTTTGTCACATTTAACATTCGATGCGTCCTTTATAGCTTAGCAAGTATAACCCTTTTTTGTTAGTCTATGCTGCATGCTAATTTTGATGTGCAATAGAACCTAACTGCTAGCGTGAAAGATAGCATTTGTATGAAAAGGTGTACCTGAGAATTCTAATATGACTGTGGGTCTTTTTTCGTAGAATAGTAGGGAAACTTCTTGTGTAACAATATCTTGAAAGTGTGAAAGTCATGAGCCACATATGTGCTTTTAATTCCTTGGCAAAAGCTAGAGTAGAATATAATTATGTGACCATCTTTTTTTAGTTATGACTGCTTTTTTGCAGTAAGATTGTAACATTAAGAGCTACTTGCTATTTGTAATTCAGGGAAGCATGCATTAGCAAGATGGATGTAGAACTATTAGATTGTTTCTGGAGGAAAAAGTAACAACAAAATGTGTAAGCATGATGGTGATAATAGCTCCCTTACTTGTGCTCTGGAATGCAAGTTTTTAGGAGGAAGGCTAAAGATTAGTACGAGTGTAAGAAATCCTAATTAAACGACTAAAAAGTAGCATCAGATAATTGAAAAGAATGTGCCATTAAAATTGCAGAGTTGTTTTTTTTTTTTTGGTAAATAAATTTTCAAGCACTGAAATTGATAAATACAATCAGTGGTCTTGAAATTTTTTTTTTTGGCCAAAAGTGGTCTCGAGGTTATAGACTTAAATTTGAGTAGCAAAACAATATTAAGGTCTATAAAAGAAGTATATTGGTAGTGTTCTTCTCTTAATGCACATAAGGATGCAAATGTAGCAGTGTGTTTGAAGATTAAAGGTAAAAGATAGTAAGGTAGACCTGTGGAAAAGTGGGGAAAGCAGAAGAGAGTGGAGAGAGTTGCTTTGCTTTAATTTGTTTGCAAATGATGTAAAAGCAGAGAGCTTATATGCAGTTATCACTATACCTGAATTAGAAATATTAATGAAAATAAAATGTGATTGTAAAAGAGGGATTGCACCGTTAAAGCGGAATACTCTACCGTCAAACACCTCAGAGTTGAGAGTTCTTTAATATTTTTGATAGGACTGATCTGAGAGAATTTAAAGAGTTATGTTTTTCGGGGATCTTCCAGACCCTGTACCTCCCTTCTTGACATGGACTCCTAAAGTAGGGTAGAGCAACACATATATTCATTTTAATCTATTATCCTTTACTCCTAAAGCAGGATGAAACATGAATCCAGATTCTGTATTATCAAATTTTACAGATAGAAGCAAGAGAAGTATTGTTGGGCTGAGAAATGGGTTGGAGCAACAATATTGAGCGAAACATTTTCTTTGATCAATGTGAATCCTCCAGAACTGAAAAAAACATGTGCAAAGAATATGATTTGATGCTTTCTCGAGATACTAGACTTCAAAAGGTTACAATAGAACAAGGCCTTCATCCTAGGACTAACCTTTTTATTTAATGTTCATGTTATAAGAATACTAGTGCTTAAATATTGTTGCGAGTGCTATCGAGAAAAATGAAAATGACCTGAAGCTCATTCGTAGTTGTTAGTCCATGGCAATAAATATCTGCTTCATTGATTACTAACTATGTAGAATTACAATTTTTTTGCTCACATTTTCCATTAGTGATTAACCTTTGAATTTTGATTGAATTTGAAGATATATGGCAACATTATCCTGCTCACCAGAATGCTGCTAATCAAACTGTAGAAAAGGCCTCTTTTTCAGACAGGATACAACTCCAATTAGATGGTAAAGGCATTTCCTTTTTCAAGGGACTGCTGCTTTCATGAGTTCGAATCATGTTGGTATATTTGACCTCAGTGTCAAACACCTCTGCTAGTAACTCTATGTATTAGAAACTTTTATTTAGTTGTTTGAGTTCTAAAATAAATATCTGCTGTTCTAGAGCTTCTATGCTGAATAGTGCCTGCGCTTCCACCACAGATCAGCTTTTTGCTCGTGATAGAAGTGCCTCTCAAGTTGATAGCAGTTTTCCTTTCTCCAAGAATTTTGCAGTAACAACCAGTAAGGATTCCCGTCATGCTTCTATGTTGGCATCACAATTTTCCCCCTTTTTTTACTATCAGCAACTATAGAATACAGTACAAACTCATTGAATTTTTTGGCCTATTTTCACAAGTTAACATCATATTTTTGAATTGTTTTGTGAAATTCTTTGTCTGGAGTACCTTAAAATGGAATTGCATGTTATTTGGAAGTATTTTAGTTGTAGGATTAGTGGTTATTACTGTAATATATGATTTTTTTTTTCCCCTGTAGAGTAACCTTGCTGAAACTGTACATGACATACTTTGCAGATAGGCATTCTGCTGGTGAAGGAAAAGCTGCTGAAGTTGTTAACATTGTTCCATCTTCTAACAATATTGGATTTCAAGCAGCAAGTAAGGGCAAGTCATCATGCTTCTGCGTTACCATTCCATAGTTAACATGAATAATTCATAAGTCTCACCAGTGATGGTCTTCATGAGGCTAAGATACTGATTTCATTGCATGGCTTGCTGGTTTAGACTTGGTCTTCTAATACTTACTTGACGGGATAAAATTTTCAACTATTTTAGGATTAAGGTACTATAAGACTGATGTAGTCAGTGCACTGATTGCATTTTACGTTTCACAATGTTAAGGTGTCATGATCAAGATCCTCTCAATAGAAAAAACAAAGAACCATTTTCCTGTCTTCTTTTTCCCCTGGCAACATATCAGTTTTGGTTATATAACTGATTTACAAGGAAATTCACAGTTGATGTAAATAGGTTAATGTGATAGATGGAACTAGTCCAAGAAAGCTTTGGCTGGTTTGGGCCATTGACCAAGTCATGTTGTTTATTGATCAGGATGTATTTGTAGTAGCTTTGATGATTGCAGCCCATCTTGGTCAATCTCAAAGCATTACTCCCGTTCAGGCTTCTGATGATCTTGTTACTGCTTATACATCTGGTAATTAGTAGAAGTTGTTTAGAAGGAATTTTGTCTGACTGCCAAAACATTCAACTTTTACCATTTACAGGTAAAGTAATTCCATTTGCTGGGGGAAATGGACTGGCTATCACTTCTAACCGCGTTTCTAGACCATCTCTCAAGAGGAAAGCAGCCCAACCACCTCCAGCTGCTTCTCAGTTTCAAGTAAAACGGACAGTGAAGCCTTCCATTCGTTCATCTGCCTTACACAAGGCAAAAAATGCTCCTTATGTTGCACCTCTTCTACCGGTTGTACCCCAAGCAGCAACTGTTCCATCCATAGCCCACCCCATGTCTACCGTTCCACCTGTAACAGTGGCACCTCGTCCTTTCCCACCCTTAGCTCATAAAGGTCATCCTCCCCCATCAGTATCCCGGGCCACTCCTACTTATCCACCACCTGTACGGGCTACTACCATCCCTCCCTCAGTTAGGATGTCTTCATCTCCCTATATAAAATGGCAAGGTACTTCTTCGCCCTTTATTTTTTTTATCTGATTTTATCTGCTGGGATTTTTATTCTGAAAGCCCCTTTCCGGTGTTTAATTTACAGAATTTTCAATTCATATTAACTTATGAAGCCAATTTTCCATTCAAATAATACATCATTATGGTCCTTTATTTAACAGCTGAGTGTATAGTGATAATAATGAACTGTACCACGCTCTTCATAGTTCTGTATTCATTCCATTGTGGACTACAATGATATGGAGATTGTTTATTCAATTTTCTATATTTAATGTAACTTCATTCTTTCATTCCTTTTTGTTTAATGACGTACAATATCAAGGACCTGCTTGGTCAGGACAAAGGGATTTGCCTCAACTTGTGGGCTCTATTTCATCCAAGTACCAATTGATTTGCACATCTGATAGGCTGATCACACTGGATCAATGTCTGCTGTATTTGGTTAGCCACAGGCTAATTTTCATGCAAACATGAGTTAATGGCATAATGTGTTGCTCCAACTCTTTGTTTTTCTTAAGTTCCGGTGTTTGATACATGTTTAGACATGGTTATGGAGATATTATCCTCCTATGACCCTCCAAATATGTGGAAAAACTTAAAAAAAATTGAATATACCCATGGCGGACATATACCTGTATCCGCGTAACTTCGGGTCACTCTAAGTAATGACATTAATTATGATATGGCATGATGAAAACTTACACGTGACAAGAAGTAACAGTCAGGATCATTTCTTTGCAGATACAGAACCTTTTGAACTAAGTGGATACAATTGTTTGTTATGCAAGAGGGATCTTTCCTACACTCCAGAAGGCCCTGTTTCCCAGCCAGCTGCTCCACCTCCTGTTGCTGTTTTGTCATGTGGTCACAACTTTCATGATCTCTGCTTGCAGCGAATGACCCCTAAAGATCAAGCCGGCAATCCACCTTGCATTCCATGCCTGATTGGTGAGAGCTAATTTATGCTTAATCATTTACTTGTGCAATCCTCCTCTCACAAGTTTTAGGCAATACCAGTTAGAATACCAGGAAGATCATGAAATAGATTTTGTATAATTTACGACAATTGATTTTATCAATAGCATACGTAGCTTCTGGTCATTTTTGCATATTATAGGTGTCATCTCTTCCTCAGCAAAGCATGTCCATTTTGCATTGCTCGAGAAAGTAACCATTTAAATGGCTAAATTTGTCTCTGTTACATTGCCCTATGTTGCTACGACTTCATTTTTCTTGAAGTATTCATGTCTGATACTCATATCTGATAAATTTTTAGATATGAGTGTAGGGATACGACTCTCCAATATGTAGAAAAACTTTGAAAAAAAAAATTAAACATATTCATGTCGGATAAATATCTATTCCTTACATTCACGTTTAAGTCCGACTAAGATAGTGACTGCCCCTCGTGTACCAAAACGTTTTACTGCTCATCTATGTTGTTTCTTGTTCATGAATTCAGTCAAAACACCTTAAAACCAGAGGTGGCTTAAAACTCAAGAGCTGGTACATCCAAACGAAAGCTACAAATGGACCAGGCTCGACCCATCTTTACTTTTTCTTTTTTGGTTAGTCCAACTAAAAGGCTTGCTAAAAGGTTTAAAGTCCAATAAATAAACAGAAGGTTAGGTGGCAATAGCAAATGATTGGTTGGGGCCACCTTATCTTCTTGGCCCTTTCGTTACCCTCAATTCTAAAAATAACCCTAACCATAAAAAGGAATAAGTAGTATTTTTCTCGATTTTCTTTTCTCTGTTTATTTTAGTTTTTACGGTCAATAAACTCATCTTGTGATTTCAAATTTTCATTTTCTTTATTTTTTGAAAATTTTATTATAGAAAAGCTTTTTATTAATTATTTTATTCATTTTTTAGGATTATGCAAATAATATAATTTAATTAAATTAAATTTTAGAAAAGCGAAATTAGGATTTGCATATTGTTATTTGATTAACCTTAATTTTCAATACCCACCTCCTTACTTAATAATTAACTTTTCTTTGAATATTTAACTAATTTTTTTATTTTTAACTTTATTATTTATTATAGAAAATATTTAGTACACTTATTAAAATGATATTTAAAAAATACAATTAATGCATTAAATATAAAAATAATTTTTATTCAATATCCTATAC
>JBBYHM010000006.1:298417-308734 GCA_038381775.1 Adansonia rubrostipa | reverse complement strand
ACACTTATTAAAATGATATTTAAAAAATACAATTAATGCATTAAATATAAAAATAATTTTTATTCAATATCCTATACAAACATAATG
Organism: Adansonia rubrostipa; assembly: GCA_038381775.1. Lineage (NCBI taxonomy): Eukaryota > Viridiplantae > Streptophyta > Magnoliopsida > Malvales > Malvaceae > Adansonia > Adansonia rubrostipa. Next base: position 308,647 of record JBBYHM010000006.1, on the reverse strand, counting down.
ATTAATAGAACTTTTATTGTATTGAGGCCAATCTTCTTTTTAGTTTTTGTGTTCGAAATCTAAACAATGAAAATTAAATTAAAAACTAAAAAAAAAAGAAAAAGAAAAAGAAAAAGAGATTTTGTCTCATGATCATGAAGAAAATCAAATAGAGAATTTTAAATCGTGACAAGGGCCCAAATTCCAAGAAAACTGCTCTGCTTATGAAAAAAATGCTGATTCTATCGAGGGATATCCTTTCTTCTTCCTACGCGGTGACAAATTGTTATTATAATAATATTTAATATATACAATAAATTGGACAGACTTGCACAATAATTGAAAACAAATATATATATATATATATATATATGTGGTTGCGACATAAACGAAGTAATTGAAAACATTGGGACACTTTTACACCCAACAAATTTAATTAAAATAATTAAATTAAATAGGTAGGAAGTTGCATGAAAATAGAAGCAAAGAAAAAATTGAACGGGGCCCATATGGAAAAACAAAGAGACGATGCTTCATTTCCTCCTTTCGAGGCTTTGACAACCCACGATTTATTATCCTCTTCTTCTTTCGTCTTCTTTCTAACTTAATTAAAAAGAAAAAAAACTCAAATCTGTTGAGAAAAAAAGGAGATCCCTTTTTCTGATCTTTTCTTATTTTGGACTTTTGGGTTATTCAAGGGTTCAAAAGGAAGAATTTTTGGGCTGTTTCCTTTTAGTTTTTTTTTTTTTAACAAAGTATTGTTATTATTATTATTTTTGTTAATGGAGAAAGAGAAGAAGAACAAGGAAGATGCAGGAACTTTGGAAGGGTTTTCACCAGTCTCTACAACTAGAATTTTCTGGAATTCCAGGAAGAGATCAGGTACTTTCTTACTTTATTTCTTTCACTTCTTTTCCCTTTTTCTTTGCTTGATTTTCCTGGGAAAATGAACAAACTAGAAATTAAAGCTATGAACATGTTTAATTCACTTCCCTTCTCTGTTTTTTTCCTTTGTTTTTTGCATAATTTGAGAAAATACCTTTCAACCCGTTCTTTCAAAATTCATTGATCTGTTGAACATTTTTTCTATGAATTAAGTAATTAGGGAAAGGAGAGTTGAACCCTGTTTCTTTATTTTGATCTTTATTTCAACTAAATTCATTCCATAAATTCCTTGTTTATTGAAGTTGTTGTTTATAAAAAAAAAATTAAAAAAAAGAAAAAAACACAAATTTAATAAATTGGTGTAGTGGTTAATTGAAATTAAGTAATTAACAATGCTTTGCTTATGAGTGGTGACAATGTTGTGGTTGCTTTTCCGCTACGTTAATTCACCTGTTGAAAAGATTATTCCTAGGGCCGCCAACTTTGGATACATAAAAAAGAAAAAAAGAAAAAAACACAGATAAATAAATAAACAATCAAATATAAAATTATTTATAATAATTTATTAATTATTAAAATTTATATAAAATATATAATATCGTAAATATAATTATAATACAAAAATTAAGTTATTATTAATTTTTTATGTATTTCATTTTCTCGTTTATTATCGTAATTTTAAACGTTTTTCCTGCATTTTTGTTCATTCTAGATTGGCTTTGACCTTGGACGAATCCCATGCCACCATTTATATATATTTTTTAATTGCATAATCATCACTATTATTAGTCTATAATTATGAGCATCTTACGTAATATTTTCACTCGATGCGTTGAAAATAATAAATAAAATTATTAAATATTTAATATAAATTATTAATATAATAATTAATCTTAAAAAAAATAAAAATCTAAACAACACTAATTAACAAATTTGTTTTATTTTTTAAATAATGCAATTGGTTTGCTTGTACCTAAAAAAGATTGAGAAAAATAAACAAGTGCAACTACCTCTTATTTTTTCTTGTGCCCCAACAGCCCCACCTAATCGGTTCATATCTCATTCTCTTGAAAGTTTACTTTTGAATAAGTTGGAAAAAAAAGGGAAATTTTTGTTCTTTGCTTATAACCCACTACTCCCAAGTGCTCGAAACTGAGTGGAATATGAAGATTTTTTTTTAATTTTAATTATTTTTGAGGGTAAAATCTAAATTATCTGTATTTTTAATTAATAAAAGGCTTTTTTTTTTAATTAATATGAATTTAAGTTGTATTTTTTATACAAAAAAGACCAAAGTCTAAGGAGAATTTTCTTTATTGGTTCTTTACTTCCTTTAACGAATAATTTTTAGCATAGAAGTGGCCAGAGCTTAAGAGGAATCGAGAAATTAGAATTTGTAAGCATTAAGATTCAAATTCCAATGCGAAGGAATCTACTCCCTAAGACGGTGGTTGAATCATTTTGAGTTAGGAGAGAGCATTCATTTGATTCGATCTTATAAATTTTAAACTTGTACTTGTTTGTTGAATAAGATTTATCTAACATTGATACATTCATACAAATGATGCAATAGCAAATGAACTGAAGGTGGCAATACACTTGTATGTGTTCGTTGAATAGAGTACGTGTCTAAAATATATTCAATTCTTTTAATGTTATATATATATATATTTATTTATTTATTTGGGGATCAAATAACCATATATATGAGGGTTGCCCCTTATCTGGCACTCCAAGGGTGATTGCATTGTAGTGGACTTCTGAAGCTTGCTAATTAAAAGGTTGTATATGCATAGATTTCAAGGGAAGTCTACATAGTTATAAATAACTTACCATAAATTTAGACTCTTAACCTTTGGCTAAATGTGGATCAGACAAGCTGTTTATAGCTTCTTCTTTTTCTTTCTTTACCTAAGTTAATAAGATTCGAGGTTAAGTCTCAGATATGGGTATGAATCCGACACAGGTATTTTTAATTTTTTTTAGTTTGAATCCGACACAGATATTTTTAATTTTTTTATTTTAGTTTTATGAATCGGACACAGGTATTTTCAATTTTTTTAGTTTTTTTTTTTTTTTTTTTTTTAATAATTTGTAGAGGATCGTACCCCATACCCGTATTTGAATACGTGTCTGACATAAGTATCGGATACGAGTACTTTAAGAAAAATAAAATAGTCCAGATAACATAGGTCTTCAAAATTAATTTCAGTGAATGCCCGTTTTGAGAAGATTGAGTGACCTTAAAGAAGCTTGGAACGTAAAATGATGTTTTAATGATTTTATGTTAGTTTAGAAATGACAATTAAAAGTTGGTTGGAACTAGAATGTTTTAACTTCTCTCCGACAGCTAGCGGGAGGAATTTAGACAAGGTAACAGAAGAGACTGCTAATGTGACACCCACCAAACAGGAAGAAGAAACTCCACATCAAGAGAATGCACCAGATTCAATGACAGCTTCCGAACTTTCCGAGCGCCGGAAGGCTCTGTTTGAACCACTGGAACCTATAAAAAATATCAATGGCCGGCGACCATCAGCTGAATCTTTACTTCCCCCACCGGACTTCGATGCTGCAAGCTATCCAAAGGGCTGGCTGATTGGAAAGAAGAGGAAGCTGGTAAATGTTGATGTCGTTGAGAGCATGCGAAGGATTGCAGTCCAGGAAATGAACAGAAAGGTCTCTTCATATACTTAACCCCTGCTAAAAGCACTATTATTTATTTATGTTACCCAGACTTGGGTTAAGTGTCGGATACGGATATACCTCTGACATGGATATGATCAATTTCTTAATGTTGTTTTATATATACATATATTTATTGGAGCGTCATACACCATACTTATGTCCAAATATGTATCAAATACAAGTATCTTAAAAAAAATGAGAAGTCCAGATAATTTTAGGCATCCGTACATGTTCAGAAAACACACAAGCACAGGAGAAGTTATTATGTAGACTTATCTTATCAGCCAGAGACTTAAAAAATTAAGATGATAAACATGTCAACATAAAAAATCCACAATTTTAACATTGTCAAATTTCAATGACATATGGCATCTTGATTTATAGAGTCTGCAACTGATATGGTAGGAAGGTCTATAGCTTTAATCACTGTGCACGCACACACAGGCACAATGGTAGGGATGGTGCAGATTAACAGCAAACAACCGGAAATGGCTAAATTTTGCAGGACCGCGAAATCGATGGGTTGAATGAGCAGTTGGAAGAGGATGCGAGGTGCCTGGAACATCTGCAACTTCAGCTTTTACAAGAGAAAAGTAAACGAGCCGATGTCGAGAGAGAAAATGCAATGCTTCAAGAGCAGATAACCATGCTGATGAACATGTTGCAGGAAGGTGAGGAAGGTCCAGATGAACCTTAAAAATGAAAAAACTCATTTAATTGTAGTTTGTTTGTGGGATTTATTCTTTTTGTAGAGTTGTTTGAAAATTAAGAAGAGCATGCAAATATACATATATTTTCCCTGCAAGGAAACATGAAGAGAGAAATTAGGTTAAGTGATTTATATATAGTTTGTTTGGCTTGGTGAGTAGCTTTCTTATGATTATTATTGCTTTCTAAGTTGTAAGCAAGTCTCAAATCTTATGCCAAATTATATATAAATAAATTGTTCATCTGTTAGTTCTGTAGACATGATCATGGATTGAGCAACAAGCTCACATTTATCGTTTACGTAATTAACAATTATATTTTATTTAAATTTAATTACAAATATCAACATAAAATAATTTTTTAATGTTATTTTAAATATTAATAATACGGGCTTTCAGGTTGACCCGGACTTGATACTGAAAAAAAATTCCCAGACCATGGTCCAGCTTAACTTATGAACATATTGGATAAAATGTTACATTAATATTACCCAAAAAAGTAGCAGCTCCTTCGTTTAGGACATATTCCTTCCTTAACCTATCAATTTAACTTTTAGGTAAAATATGATTTATTTTGTAAACATTTATGATATATTTTGAAAGGTAAATTTGTGAGACTAAAATACTCATAACAAGGCTTAGACATAGATAATATTTCCGAATATTGTCTCGAAGAGTTTCTCGAATATTTACGAAGGTTATGTATACGAAGAACACCAAACATAGACTCAAGCTCTAAGCCTATAGGTACTTGAATCCTTGGGAATGCCCTTTTTCAAATCCAAACTTAATACTCAGTGCAACTAGGCCTGTAGGGCCTCGGACCGTGACACAATCCGTCTTCCTACTCTTATAGAAGAAAAATGAAAGTATCGGCAAAAGCTTTCGGTCTGTCATTATCCAGCTTCAATATCGGAATCTCCAATGATGCTGGACAAAACCTGCGGTAATGAACATTCGTCAAATTATTGTAGCTAAAGAAATTTCAACATCTCGTATTTTCTTTTCTTAATTTTTCTGCATTTTTCCAATGCAGTTACGGGCAAGATGCGACCCTCAGGACTAACAAAGAAACACCCTCTGCCACTCTCACTGTACATTTTTATGCTTTTGTCAACTTTTCTGCTTTTTTTTCAATGTAGTTAAGGTTCAAGATGCGACACTCAGAACTAACAAAGAAACACCCTCTGTCACTCTCACTGTGCTATAAATGAGGCTAAGTTTTGCATTTAGTTTAAAGGTAAAGAAATATGAGTATGCAATTGATGGATAGTTCCATTTTCTTGCTATTGTTAATCACCAAGACAGCAGTAGCAGCTCCTCCTTTAGCGAAAAGAGCAACTGTCCAGATCGTTGTGGGAATGTTAGTGTCCCTTACCCCTTTGGATCGGTGCCGGATGCTATTTAAATTCTTGGTTTGAGATCTCTTGCAACCAAAGTTCAAGCCCGCCTACAATTTTGTTAACCAGCTTTCAAATGGAGGTGTTGGGAATTTCAACAGTCTGGACTGGTGATTATTATTATGGTGATTATGTTCGTGTTAAAATTCCAATAGTCTGGCAGAACTGTTCTGGAAGAAAAAATAGCAAGTCGGTGAATTTCACCGGGAGCCCTTTCTTCTTCTCCGACCGAGATAACATGTTTGTGGCTGCAGGTTGCGAAAGCCGTGCCGTTTTGGTTGGAAGTGAGATGGATTTCGTAGGCTGTCAATCTAGTTGCAGGGATCAAAGACTTTTTGGTCCCTCCAAAACTTGCAATGGGGAGACATGCTGCCACGCCAGGATACCATCGGAGCTGTCATTCAATGCAACATTTGTGAGCAAACAACGACAACACCAAGGAGAGGTCGACTCAAACTCGGGGGGCTGCAAATTAGCCTTTCTGGTAGAAATATCTTGGTTCTTTGAGATGACTAAAACAGATCCATCTAAGCTGCTGGCTATGGAATATGTTCCAGCTCCACTGAGTTGGGGCATTGGTTATGAGAGTTTACCAGATAGCGAGGAGTATATTTGCGAGGATGGAGACTTAACAAGAAGAAACTGTTACTGTAATGCTGGCTATTATGGCAATCCTTACCTTCCTAATGGATGCCAAGATACAAATTCTAATCCCAGCTGCCCGGAAAAATTCAGTTGTTCTAGGCTTTTCTTTAATCTGTTTTGTATTTTGTATGTTAATAGATGTTGATGAATGCAAGGACCCTACTTCGTGCGGGTCAGCAAATTGTGTGAATAAAGCCGCATCGTATGAGTGCGAAAGAAGAAAACTTAGGATTATTTTAGGTAATTTGAAGTCCTTTACCCTCTTTCATTCTCTATGTCTAATTATGATTTATAAAATCTTTTAAGAGTTGCATCCTTGGTTCAAACCAAAGGAGGTCATCTTCGGATGACAAAGCCTTGTGCGACATGTGGATATCTAAAGAGAACAATAACTTTGATGAGGAGCATGCGGGATGGTGATCAATCTTAGTATATAAAGTGATGCGGAAGAGGCATCTTAGAACCCGGTCATCACTAAAAGTAATTACAGGAGCTACATCTCAAAAGGACTTTCGAATTAGTTAACTATTAGACTCTCATGTCATATTGCATTATCAATTGAAAGTGTTCAATATGTGCAGTACGTATCATATGTGGCAGATCAGGCATCATCAATTGAAAGTCAAAGCAACATTGCCACTAATTTCCTGCATTTTTAACTGATCATGATATTAAAGAATCTCCTAAAAAGAACTCGAAGCATAGTTCGACTGGTTTATGCATCCACTCCTTAAGAGGTGTATATTTAACAGGTCTAAAGTTCAAATCTTAATATCTGTAACCCCTTCCCATATACCTAAGCTGAGACAAAAACAAGAATGAGGTTAAACAAATGCGTATATGGGGGTTGTAAAACTTGCTAATTCATCGTCTAACTGATTAAGTTATTTCCACTTTTTCTTGATTTTGCAGGTATTAGCCTAGGGTTTGGGGTGTTGCTTTTATTCTTGGGTGGATGGTGGTTTTACAAATTTTTGAAGAAAAAGAGGCAAATAATGCACAGGAAGAAATTCAACGAAATGGCGGCTCACTGTTACAACAGCAGATGTTTTCAAGCGAAGGTGGCATTCAAAAGGCCAAGTTATTTGATTCAAACGGGTTGGAAAAGGCAACAGATCACTTCAACGAGAACAGAATTCTTGGGCAAGGTGGCCAAGGCACTGTTTACGAAGGCATGTTGGTTGATGGACGAATCGTTGCAGTTAAGAAATCCACCATTGTTGATGCTGATAAAGTTGAAGAATTCATCAATGAAATTGTCATCCTTTCGCAAATCAATGACAGAAATTGTTAGTACCTAGGAAACTAAAAACACGAAAAATAAACGAAAATTTCAAGGTATGTAGTAATGTCACTTTCTTTAAAGTTTTATTCGTCCTCACCATTAATTGGGTATGCAAAAAGGTTACTGGCGTATAAACCTCGAAAATACAATGAAGCTCTATGATTGACGGCATTTTTCATTGACAACATCAATCTACTATGCACTAAACGATATATAGCAAAACTATCAAAATTTTATTTGTAATTTTCTATATAGTTTTCTATCTATGTCTTTCAAATAAGATGAGTTTTATTTATAGGGAAAGAAATTCCTCTTCATGTAAACATACTTTTTCCAAATACATATCCATTTGGATAGTCACATCATTTGATAAAAAACCAAAAGACATTACTCTTAACTAAATAATTAAGAAATATTACTTTATGATTATTGAACACATGACTTTTTATTATTTTAAAAATGTTTCAATAGAAATTGTCGTTAAATTGCTTGGTTGTTGCCTGGAAACTGAAGTTCCTCTGCTAATTTATGAATTCATCTTAAATGGGACACTTTTCCAGTGCCTACATGATCAAAGTGAGGAATTTCGATTGTCATGGGAAATGAGATTAAGAATTGCCATAGAATCAGCAGACGCCCTTTCCTATCTCCATTCATCGGCTTCCCTTCCGATTTACCACCGCGATATCAAGTCAACGAATATACTTTTAGATGAGAAGTACAGAGCAAAAGTTTCGGATTTCGGGACATCTAGATCACTGACCATTGATCAAACTCACTTGACCACAAACGTCCAAGGCACGTTTGGTTACTTGGATCCAGAATACTTTCAGTCAAGCCAATATACGGACAAAAAGTGACGTTTATAGTTTTGAAGTGGTTCTTGTCGAGTTAATAACAGGTGAAAAGCCGATTTCTATAGTAAGAGCAGACGAGGGACGAAGTTTAGCTACACATTTCATGCTTTTAATGGAAGAGGATGCTCTTCGACAGTGTTGATGCTCGAATTTTGCAGGACTCTGTACATGATGAGATAATAGCAACCGCTAAGTTTGCATATAGCTGCTTAAGCTTGAGTGGGAAGAATCCACCAACGATGAAAGAAGTTGCAGTTGAACTGCAACGAATTCCATCGTCGCAAAAGGGTTCAAAGGCGGGAAAAACACTTGAAGATGTCATATATGCTATAACTGATCACCTATGTTACGCATAGGGGGATGCTTCCACTTCAACCGGTTCAACCTTAGTTACTGCAACTGCTTCTTCATTGGAAATGGAGCCATTCATTTACAGCCAATAGCCAAAATAGGTGATCGTATCCATATTGTGGAATAAACATCTCTGATCCTCGTATATTACATGTAATAAAGCTATGCTTGGTCCCTTGTTCAATATATTTGTGCTCATAGTTGTACCGAACAGTAGTCCAGCACAATTGTCCGAACAATGAATCACAAAACATAAATGTGGAATCAATTATCTTTTCCTTAGCCACTCATGTCAATCCATTTAAAATTGTCGATGGAATTATCACAAATAATTCTGATTTTGGGGAAGAAAAAAAGGACAGCCACCAAAGGGTCTGTCCTCAATTAACGATCGTCATGGAGATTGGAGAGTTTGCAACATCCACGATGATCTTCATGCAATTAAAGAACCCCTATCAGAGATAAATCTCATCTTTATCCACCCCATCGGATATCCTTTTTAGTTCCAAAACGGTATGAATTAGCAGCCTTATCGATCATCGTCTTCTATGTACAGCAGAACCCGGCCCATGCTGCACTGCTTCAGCAGACGGCTGTCCTTGTGCAGGTGCCTGGCCAGTAGCCTGTTCCTCGTGCATATTCATTGCTTGTGCTATGGCATTCATGACGATGAGTCTCGGAGGGATCAAAAACATCCACTAATAATGCATAAAAATTCAATCATCAGAGTAAAGAAAATTAATAGTGAAGGCCCAAAAACAATTAGTTTTATACCAATTTGAGTACTCACATATTTAGCCCAAAAAGACCTTTCAGTTGGCTGCACAACTTCACCTTCTCCATTCTCATCGCCAAGAATTTCTTCGGTAAAGATGGGAGCTCTGTAAAACAGAATGAAGCACACAATCAATGCAAACTAAAATTGCTAGCAGAAATGAAACAAGAGATGTTTAAGATTTTCCAAAATAGTTACTTGAATATGTTCTCGCAAATTTTTTTTTTAAAAAAAAATCGAATAAGAACCTACATCATGCATTCTAAAAGTGAAGGGAAAAAGATAAGCTCTTAAATTACTCTTCAGGTAACAAGGAATTTTGGTAGTGTCAGACAATGGAATTAATGTTAAAGAAACATAGTATACTGATCTCTCTTTATTACATTGCTACATTGCCAAAAACCTACAAGATGACCATGCCGATCCATGCTGATGTACATGTGCAGGAAGGTGAGGAAGATCCAGATATACCTTTAAAAAACTCATTTAATTGTAGTTTGTTTGTGGGGTTTGTTCTTTTTGTAGAGTTATTTGAAAATAGTAAGAAGAGCACGCTAATACATATACATTTTCCCTGCGAGGAACATGAAGGGAGAGATTAGGTTTTAAGTGATTTATATGTAGTTTGTTTAGCTTGGTTAGTAGCTTTATTATGCTT
>JBBYHM010000006.1:285546-295620 GCA_038381775.1 Adansonia rubrostipa | reverse complement strand
ACATTTCATTAAATAAGCCTAAGTAGAAGAGAACTGATAAGAGGGTTTAAACTCTAAAACAGAATTAATGAGCAAAGAAGCTTACTTTTTTTGACACGTTCTCATAACTAGGCCTACTTATGAGGGAGAAAGCAAGAAGGAACACGTCAGCTCCTCTGTAACTTAGAGGCCTCAACCTGTTATAGTCTTCCTGACCTGAACAAATAGTCCTATCAACATTATGAAAATTCATTTTGTTCTATAATCAAATCACTGAACGACATTAATTGGAAAGATTACTGTCCATTTCATGATGCATGGTTTCACTAGAAAGACCTTGAATAAGATAAATGTGGATGTTAAATGGGAACAATCTCATTGCATGGTGTGTTATAAAATTCAAATTAAATGAAACAAGATGATACCGTAAATACTTATCCAAAGCAAGTCATTGGCTAAAAAGTATAATAGGACCTCAGCACCTTCTTAGTGTGCCTATCTAGTTATGAAACATAGAAAACTGCAGATAGTTGTCAATTGACCAACTCAGGTAAAGAGAGAAGGCAGGGTATCTTTCAAAGTAAAGTGAAACTAGCGTTGTTACTCTTGGCATACCATGTCTATTTCTTTACTTTATCGGGTCATTTCTTTCATAGCAACGTTTATCTGTTTAAAAGTGATGTAATTGCCAACTAAATGTTCATAACTTTTCGGGCTGACAGGAGGAGAAAATGGAAAATTTGAAGGTCAATTTTCCAGTTTCTTTCAACTTCCATTTCTCTTTGAGATTTTAGCTTTTACCTTAAAAGTTTCCACAATTCCACATTTCCTTGCGATCAGACCGAAACATACCAATATATCACATACTAGCATTTGTAATAATCAGTGTCTTAACCTCCATTTCTTGTTTCAGTAAACAACGAATCGACAACATTTCAGCAATTACAAAATTTACAAGAGCTAAGAAACTTAAAGGAAAAACAAGCATTATTTAAGCTCTCCGGACTGGAAAAGTGCCAGTAATTATGATAGAAGGAAAGAAGCATACCAGCAGTATCCCAAAGACCCAAATTGACAGTCTGCCCATTAACCATAACATTGGCGCTGAAGTTATCAAAAACAGTGGGAACATAATCCTGTAAATAAGAAAACAAAGTCAATGCAAAAGAAAAAGAAGGATGAAGATGAAGATGTAGGATAAAAGCAGAGAAAGAAGAAGAAAGGACGTTCATACGCTTGGAAACGTATTGCTAGTGTAAGAAATAAGGAGACAAGTCTTTCCAACAGCTCCATCGCCAACTGTAACACATTTTATGAATTTTGTTTGTGTTGCAGCCGTTGCTGCTGCTGCGGTTGCAGTACTCATCGTCTGCAGTTAAACTTAAACTCTCATCAAGCCTGAGAAGTTTCTGAGTGTCTTTCTCTGTCTGCTCTATGGTTTGATAAAGAAAAAATAAATAAAGTTAAATCAAGAAGGAGAGTCAAGAAAGGTAACAAAAATTTTCCACGAGCTTTTTGAGGAAAGAAAAAAAAAAGTGAATGGTGGATCACTTTAATTTGAGCTGTCAGAGAGGCAAAAGGCTAAAAGGAAAAATAAAGGAATGCTCCTATTGTCAAAGTTTTTATTTCCATGGGCTTAAGGAGCATGTGAAGATCGGCTCCATTGAATTTGATCATATTATTCATTGCCCGCCTCAGTCTCACGTGGCTGCTAAATCAAGCTAAGCTTCACATGGCCCTGAAGAAGCCAAAAAATCCTCTCCTCTCATGGCCGAAGGCTCCGCAACACGTTGGAGACCTTTTAGATCCGCCCTAAAACGACCATTCTCCTAGAGTTCCAAAATGAACCTCATTCTCACCGCAGCTGTCAGTGCTATTGTCAGTGCTTTGTGTTCTGTTTTTGGCTTCGTTTGAAATGGCATTTTTTTATTTAAAGCTCAAGCCTCAAGGTGTAATTGTGAAGCACGAGAAGCAGCAGCGCGTGGACAGAGCGACTTTTAGACTTTAAGAGATTGACAGTGGAATAATTGTCGGCCCCATCAGGTCAACTTTACGGAAAAATAAAAGGCTTCAATCACGCACTTTCACGCGCTCAAAAACAATGAAAAAACTTGGAATAAAAAATAAAAACACCGGCTACCAAATTGAACTTAAAATTAATTAATTAGACTGCAGGTATTAGTCTCTTTTGAATTGAATGCTGCGTTGGGAGGTGGAAGTGAAAGCTTTGATTTGGATAGGAGGGGTGACGATTTCTTTTAAAGCGCTGAACTCATCTCATCTCATGCATCCTGGCAATTGAAAATCGAGCATCCAAGATAAACGCTTATTATTTCTATCTACATTTTAGCCCCCCGATTGGTTTGTTTCAATGGTCAGACACACAACGATAAGGAAGGGGATGGTACCACGAAATTCTCTTGATACCATTTTCTTGACTAATAAATTCCCATCAGTTTCTTAACCTTTTCTTCCAAATAAAATAGTTTCATTCATTAAGGCCAAATAGATTTTCATTCAGGCTTGGAAGAATATGACTCAGACTAGAGTAAATGCCAATATCATTTTAATGTTTACAAAAAATTCAAAAAAAAAAAATAAAGGGGTTGCACTAATTTCTTTCATTTCTACTGTATATTCCATTTATTTTGCCAATAGCTTTAATTATGAAATCCCTATTGATATTTCTTCCCCCTTTCCTATGGAGCTGAAGATCATCAGGTCCTCCAACCAACAAATTAAGTGAACTGGCTTAACTTCTGAAGCAGTTTATTACACAAAAAACAAAATCCTGGACAGGAATTAAGATCATCAGTTGTTTGATCGCACATATTATCATATGAAAAGTCAAAGATTAGTTTATTTTTTCTCGACGCACAGAACAGTTTTTACTGCTGAACCCCTTGAGTGGATCATCAAGGAAGTTATAGATGATAAAAGTTTGGGGTGCATACCACATTGATTGCGCCACTGCTCTATGCAAAGATAGGCCTTTAAAGGCCAAGCATGATCAAGATTCACATAGGGAGCTCTTCCGAAGATCTTGCTCGAGAATCAATCCTCCTGACATCAAGGATGTTTTCCAAGAGAAACAAAGGATCAGGTCCATTGATCCCTTGCTTTTGCAGTTTTGACTTAAGCCTTTTTCGGTTTCAAATTCAGAGCTTTAAAGAGAATTACGGCCAACACAACTAGGCCGGTATAGCGTGTTGGGACTGGAATTTGGATGGACCATGTCTATTGGAATCATGATGCCTTTGAAATCAATGTATTCCAACGCTTGCCTTGTCTCTTGCAATTGTGATATGTTTATGTTACAAGCCTTGAACCTCCAATTCTCGAATAGCTGCCAAGTATTAAGCAAACACAAAGATTTATGTTGCCAGAAAAATCCATTATTATATTCGCAAACTCGTATATATTTTGATAGGAAAGCACTAGAAGAATGCAAGCAAAACCCCATTTTCTTGCATGGCAAAGAGAAGGAAGAGGGACGGTTGGTAGTTGAATTTAATAGCAGAATGATAAGAGAGCACCAACCTACCACATTCACAATCACTTCTCCACTTATCAAAGTATGGAAAGATAGCGGGAACCAGTCATGAGAAATAGCAGCTGAAGACACTGCTTGAAGAAGCTCGATCCTTCCAATTTCATGGATATTCCCATATAAAAAAGGAAGGGCATGGTCCTTAATTTGATTCCTTGGTTTTGAAGCTTCAATATCAGCTTTTGTTTTGCTTCACCACCACACCATTGTAAAGATGAAAAAGCAAACATGCAAATCCACCCAACACAAACTGATAAAATCAGCTTAAACATCAGCTTTAGGTCATCTTCCATTTCCTTCTATTCTTTGTTGTCTCTCTTCCCCTGATCTATTGATCCTTCTTTCCTTCTAATCCACCCAACACACAACTGATAAAAAACACTAGTTGCTCAGAGAGGACAAAATCACCGTGAATATTTTGCAAGAAGGCTTAAAAATAAACCTTTAATAAAATTACTTTGCAAAGCTTTTCATTCACACTTGATGACATTTAGGGGACAAACGAGAAAGATAAGCGTACAAAATTAGAACCTCGTATTAGCAAATTCATTTGAATCTCATAACTTGTATAAGCTGTAGTATGTCGTATTTTTTTTCCTGTATCCACTGTCAGAAGTTTTAGATATAAGTAGGGTATCACGCTAATAGTGTTTAAATACGTTTTAGTATACTTATTACAATATATTCATATTTATTTTGATATCATACATAAAATTCTCCCGTTTATATTAATATCTTTAACTTGTACATAATTTTTTTTTATTTAATATTTTATTTATGGACTCGAGGCCCTGTCCATGAGACATGAGAATCCAAGAAATTTATTTCTAAGCAATAATAATAATAATAATAAAAATTCTGGTGAGAGCAGAAATGAAAAATGAGAAAAAGAGGAGAAGCACTAAGCCAACGCTAGCAGCAAGGACAAGAAAACAAGAGGAGAGACAGAGAGCACCTTGAGGAGCTCGTGTTTCTCGCTTTGTTACTATTCAGAAACCCTAGTTTTCTATCTCTTCCTTCAGCCCCCACCCATCTTTGCTTCCTCTCCTCCTCTTCCAAATCCACTTCCTCTAAGCTCCTTCTCCCTTTCAATTCTCCAAGAAACGGACCTGCAAACCCCACCTTATTTCTCAAATCTAGGGTTTCGTCTCCTTCTCACTCTCTCCCACAACGCGATGCGTCTCGAAAAAGCTTGAATTTTTGTTCCATTATTATCAAAAAAGGTTCGGAGGTTTTGGAATTTGGGTGGTGAAAAATAAAAAGCTATGTATAGTCATAGAGATCGAGGAGGAGGGTCGTCGAAATCGGAGCTAGTGGGAGGACCGTTGGATCGGAAGCGCATAAACGATGCGCTGGACAAGCATCTAGAGAAGTCGTCCCCATCCACTTCGAGGGGCTTGAATATAAAAGACAAAGAAAGATCCTCTGTTCCTTCAACTTCCACTGGTAAATCCCAGTTTGATCATCGAGATTCACGCTCTGCTGCTCTGTCCAAAGCCAAATGTGATGGTCAGTTACTTGTCAGCTTCTTTCTTTCTTCGTTTCTGTTTTTTATCGTTTTCCCTTGATTAATTTGTGGAGAATTTGTGTTCGCTACGAATGCATTGGCTTGTTTTCGAGTTAGTCTGATTTGGTAGGATCTAGGTTTTTAAGCATTTGTCGGCACCTCTGAGCCGATATGTTTTTGTATGTGCGAAGTGCTTTACTACAAACTCCATTATTAAATACGATTATTTGCAGAATTTCGTACTTAATCCTTTTCCATTTGCAAAGTGCATTGCTAAAGCCAACTTCTTGGGATCTCGGCTTACTTGAAATAGATTGTTGGTAGGTTTTATTTAATTATACTCGCGTTTCCATATTTGAATGTTTGGAAATTTGATGCATTGTCTGATTTGTCTAGAAGGAAATTTTGGAAATTTGATGCATTTCTTTCTTTGTTTGATACCATAAATTTCGTGTTCTGTGCCATGTCCTCGTAAGCTAACACTGGGTTTTTATCTTAAATGCTAAATTTTATTATTAGCATGTTTTAGCTACTTATAATTCCTAGTTTTAACTTCTTGTCATGTTTTTCGCTAGACAGAACAGAGATCATTCAGATCATCAATCATGATTGATAAGCAAGTAATTAAATTTGAGGTTATTCTCAGTTACTTGTTAATGCTGTCCTTCATTGCAGAGGAATCTGAAACAGACAGTGAAGAATCAGATGTTAGTGGTTCTGATGGAGATGACACATCTTGGATCTCATGGTTTTGCAATTTGCGAGGCAATGAGTTTTTCTGTGAAGTTGATGATGACTACATCCAAGATGACTTTAATCTTTGTGGGTTGAGCAGTCAAGTTCCATATTATGACTATGCACTTGATTTAATATTGGATGTTGAATCTTCTCATGGTAAGCATTTTCATATTGCGGCATACAAATTTTGGTTGATTTGATATTTAGTCACCATTATTTTTCAAATTTAGACCAGTCTTTAACAGATGTTTTTGCCTTATTGATTAATAGATTCAAAAATCTTCTGTTTTCATTCTTCCTAAGGATTTTGGTCAGGAAAGAATTTTAAACGGTAGATAAAAGTTTTCTGGGAAATTTGGTTTAAGACAGCCAAGTTTACTTTGGTTGTTTGGTTAATTATGACCCACATTAAGATGACTGTTGACCTACTCTATGACTAACTGGATGTTAATCTAATTATATGCCATTACTAAAGTTGTTATGTACCTTCCTTATCCGGTGATTGGAACTTGTTTACTATTCTGTAGGAAGAATGTGCAACTGTATACAGTGCTTGTTTCTTTGAAAAACTTTCTAATTTTACTTTTGAGTTTTTGTTATTGCTGCAGAAGTTAACATCAGAAATGTTATTCTAATTGAATTGACAAAATATATATTTGCAATTGTTCCAAAGCTTGTGTTTCATATAGCATTTCTGACCGTATAGTTTGCAGTTACAATGTTAGTATCTATATTTATACCTTATTTTCTCAAGTATTTATTGTTGCCTTGCATCATCACAGTGATTTGTGCCAGTTTGCCTTAAAACTCATCAGCCACCGATGGACATTGGTTCTTGCTATTAAGTAGATGTCTTTTGGGTTTTATAGGTGATATGTTCACTGAAGAACAGAATGAATTGGTTGAATCAGCAGCTGAGATGTTGTATGGTCTTATACATGTCCGTTACATATTAACTAGCAAGGGAATGTCCGCTATGGTAAAATTGCTGTCATTCATTCCGTCCATTCTTTTGCTATTGTTGACTTTATCTTATTTACAAAGTTCTACTTGCAACGTCCATTTCAGTTGGAGAAATACAAAAACTATGACTTTGGGAGATGCCCAAGAGTTTACTGCTGTGGACAGCATTGTCTTCCAGTTGGTCAGTCAGATATTCCTCGTTCAAGTACTGTGAAAATCTACTGTCCAAAATGTGAAGATATATATTATCCTCGATCCAAGTATCAAGGCAGTATCCTTTTTATTTCATCTACAACTTTACTTATTTTTTTTTTTTATGGAGAATTAAATTGTGACATCTGAGATATATCTTACTTACATCCTACTGAAATTAATCATATTTATGTTTTGGACTACCCTCTTTGTCCTTGCATATTAAATTTCAATCCAAGTAAGGCATATGAAATTACTTATTTTTTGAACAGATAATAGAATCTTGTAGATCATATTCAATCTCACATTGATCATAAATCTTTATATCCTTGAGGATTAAGGTGTTGACTGGCGTCTTTTGCTAATTTTATTGGTACTATTTTTTTTATGTATGTATTTCAGTAAATTCTTTCCTAAATCAGTTTTTATCGTTTTGTCAGTCTTCTCCCTATGTTTGATGATGGGTTTGGACCGTTTGGTGGGTCAGGTCTGCACCTACATTAGAGGAAGACACCAAATTATTTTCCCTTTTAGCTATGTTTTCATTTTGTCTCTGCGTTGTGCATATATCCTCCTGTTCCATCCCAAAAATTTGATATTGATAGGATTTCGTAGAATCTTAAAAAGTGTTGAGGAATTTTTCAGATGAACGACGTTATGAAGTTAGCATGCTAGGGTGCCTTTGTTCATGAATCTCATTCTTCCTGCCATTAAATTTAGGGAGAAGTTAGTTCATGTTCCCGAATGCCCTTTCAATATCTTTTGGCTTGTAGGTCTCATATTTTCTTGTCTTTGGTACGTGGAATCAAACATTGGTATGACTTTTTATTCTTCCTATTTCCTTTTACCAGATCATGGACGTATTGCTTTTTTTTACAGCTCAATTTTCTTGACATTGACAAGATATTGATGGAGCTTATTTTGGAACGACATTTCCGCATCTATTTCTAATGACATATGGGCACCTAAAGCCACAAAAGCCAACGCTAAACTACACCCCAAGAGTTTTTGGCTTCAAGATCCATAAGGCCTGATGTGATACAGTAATTGCATGCTGTAAGTTGTGTTGAGATCTCCTATTGTTGAACGGTGGCGATTTTGACTTGGCCTGGTGCTTCGTTCATTGCAGTGGATGCCCCAACATGCAAGGTGAAGTGGGATTCCACACCCCCCCTACCAAAAAAAAAAGAGGAAGAATTGTTACGATGGATATGGCAATGAAATATGGGCATGTTAGTTAAGTGCAACATACTAGAATTTATTCATGAATTTAACAGAGTTTTTGTAAGCTTATTTATTTATTTAATCGTGAGTTGAGGATTGTTTGAAAGTGTTCTTTGTTGTAGTTGATGATATCTCTCCGACCCTTCCTCGTTTCTTTTCCTGACCTGACATGACCTGTGTATGCATCAATGTTCTTCTATTCCCCTAACGATAACTCTATCTGTCCAATCCCAGTCCATCTTTTCATCGATCTTCTGTGCTTAACCGCCTGTATTCTTGTTGAAACGACAGTGAATCAGATTAAAAAAGGGGGAAAAAAAGCAATAATGGTAAGAAAGCGAGTTTGCGGCGTTTATTCCTTTGTATTAGTAATGATAATGACAACCCTTGGCTTGTAAGTCTGCACTCTCTTATGTGGTTGCAACACAACACAACATTGTATCCTAAGCTAGTAATGAATTTTGGTTTTTCCTCAACTGCGTGGACAAGACAATCATTGTTTGCTGAACTTCAGTGTTGCTTACTTGCTGCTTCCTGGAAACTTCTCTATAACCCAAGCCATAATCCCGTGGGCAAAACAGGCAGGCAGGCTCATCATCCCCATCGAAAATGAGAGAGAGAAAGAGAGCATCTAACATGTCTTCACGTTGCCCTTGCACTGCAGCATAAGTCACCATCTTCAGCAAATATGGCAACGGCCCATAAAAATCAAAATCGAAAGGCAATTTGTGGGACATCGCAAAAAGATACAAGTATAAGATCAAAATCAGATGGTTTTCAGTATGTTATCATAATTGTTGTTGTTGTTGTTGTTGTTGTTGTTGCTGTAGTATTGTTACGTCACGTGATCAAAATTTTGGTCTGAAATAATTCATGATTTACGGTAAGAAAAATAATACGTTAAAATTAGAAGATTGCTTTTCTTTTTTTTAACCCTTTCCAGGTTTTCCATTCTCAAGAAAGCAGATAAATTAGGAAAAAACAACATAGAAACTATATGGGCAGAGACATGTAGCTAATCATTTATAATATATTACGATCCCATCTTGAATAAAATAATTGATCAATAATCAAAATTGCAAAGAGTAGGGTGGTTTCGTTTGCCCTTCATTGTGTCAACATGTAGTTAGTAGATAAATAAATAAAAAAGCTTGGGTTAGGCTTAAAAAATATATTATTAAAAAAAAAAAAAACTTCACTCTGTGCCAAGTCTGTCAAAGTAGCTTAAGTCATCTTTTTATCCAAACAAGCGGTAGTAAAAAATGCGTTTTCCGGAAAGTGTTTATCTAATATTATCTTCTATCCATGAAAACTTGAAGTAAAGGAAGAAACACATACTTTCACATCACATCTCCGACCAGTGCGTTCTTCATCTTACAGCACATCATCTAAGTTTGGCCTACTTATATCATTATATTTAATTTAATTTAATTTAATCTAATGTCCTTTTCACTATATATTAACTTATTCGGGATTTACCAAGATTTTTCTTTTGTTTTCTTTTTTTTTTTTTTATTTAAAGGCTGATTAATCACATGAGGCTGAGCATCTAGCTTTGGGATTAACTTTTTGAAAACTATGTTAACATTAATTGTTTACATTTACAGCTTGTAGAAAAGAAGAGGTATTATTATACTAATTGCCCCAAGTAGGCATGTCCCCATGAAAATTGTCCCAAAATAAGTTTTTTTTTTTCCAAGTTGTTTGTACTTAGAATTTTGGGAAATCAAAGTTTTTCGCTGGTTCAAACCTTCCAAATTTTAATGTGACAACATGATATTTGCTTTTACATTATTAAAATTTTTCAAAGGCTTAAATTAAAAGATAATTTTTTAATTATAATATTTTTTTTACTTCAATACTTTATAAATTTTTATTCTCAACTCGATACTTATACTATAGTTCATTTATCAATTTAGTA
>JBBYHM010000006.1:267581-285446 GCA_038381775.1 Adansonia rubrostipa | reverse complement strand
AAAAAAATAATTTAAAGGCTCTTTTTGTATGTCTCACTTTTTCTAAAATAGTGGATCTCTTATTTTTCTTCATCCAATGTCATGCCATTAAATTTTAAATAAAAAAAACATTTTAGTTTTAAAATTTATAAATACATTCTAGACTGGATTATATATTAATATTTTCAGAACAGTCTAAAAAGTTTTATTTTTTTGATATTTATTCAATCATAATTGTTTATTTATTGTGACGCCAGCAAAACGGAAAATCATTGAGCCCTTTTTCCATTTTTGTGTAGGTAATGGGGCCGAATTTATGAGCTTGGCAAAGCGGCTAAAGGCCGCGACGAAAGTGACGCCACGCGGATTCATTTTATTGGTAGGTTTGAACAACTAAGTTTTTTTTTTTTTGAAGAAGTCCGCTGCGTTCTTTTCGGTTCTCCGCAAGCCAAGTGAAGTCAGACATCCGCTGGTACATGGGATGGCAGAATCGATAAAAATATCAAACAAGGACAGCTTTGGAATACCCGCTTAAATTTCGACTTTATTTTACATGTATTTTTCTTAATTATAATTAATTAATGAATCATTTTACGAAAGGTTTAGTAAATAATCTTCAATCCAATAGAATATAGTAGATTCTGCTTTAAATATTAAGATCGCATTCCCTTCAACCCTTTCAATTATTTGAAATATAATGAACTTATCAAATTATTTAAGACCGTATAAACAAAATTAAGATTTAATAAAATTATATTATTCACAATTTAGTTTTAGTATCAGAACGAAAACAAAAATGGCATATGATATGATTGTGTGCCTGCCTGCCTGCCTGCAACCCACCATATCCATCTAGCCAAACAAAACAATTTTTTACATTAAACATAAATCTTGAAATATTAATTCAATTTAAAGAATAAAATCAATCGTTAAACACGAAGTAATCTTCTTTTTATTCATTTTTCATTTTCTGATTTAGCCAATATAAAGTTTGTATAACAATAATAATAAATAAGTGTAAGAGGGAATATTAAAAAAAAAAAAATCAGAGGCTGTTTCATTAATATAAATAAATAAATAAATATATATATATATAAATAGTTTTGTTAATGAGTATATTAGCATATTTTTAAATTATTATATAAAATAGAGTGGCATTGGTTGTGAAAGAGAGTCAAATTCAAATGGTAATCAGATAAAAACAGAAGAGACCGGTTTTGTTGGTTTAAAATTAATAATGGTTTGATTGATTAGCATAAATTCACCGCCTTTAAAGTTAATGGTTTGATTAATCTCTCCCACTCGGCCCACCCTATTTCTTTATATATGTAAAGCATCGTTGCCCGGAAAGGCTTTTAGATTGAAAAAGAGAAAATCACTCCTCTACACTCAAACAAAGGAAGGAAAACCCAGGAAAGAAGAAGAAGAAGAAGAAAGAAAAGAAAAAGGTTAATTGAGAAATTTTTCATTCGTTTCAAAGCAGAAGGAAAAAAAGAAAAGGAAAAAAAGGTTAGTTTTGGGGAAGTTGTTTTTCACGTATGTAATGCATCAGAAGAAATCGGAAGTTCAGATCGGAAAAGATAGCAGCGGCGTCTCTTCCGATTTTAATCCCAAACCTTCCACCGTTCATTATCATCTCCCACTTCATCAACTACAACATTTTAATTACCATCATCGTTTACATCAGCAATCCGATACAACAGCGGCGGCAACAGCGACCAAGACGACGCCAATTTCTGTTTTCCCTCGGATAATTACCCAGGACCCCCCTGAAAATGACACAATTGCACCCCCTCCTTCTTCCTCTTCTCCGACCCCTTACAAGAGACCCCTTTTGACCCAAACGCGTTCTCTCACCAAATCCCCAACTTTGTACCGTTTTACCACACCCCCGCATTTCAATTCCCAAAATACCACTTCCTTTTTTTCCTTTTCCGTTGCTGCTAAATCCTTTGTTTATCGAATTCTCCGTCGTTTCAAACACCTGCGTTATCTCCGAGTTCACCTTCGTTTAATCCTCCTTCTATCTCTCCCTTTTTTCTACTTCTTAGTTTCACATCCGAGCCACTCCTTTTTACTTGACTTCCTATCCGCTTTTGCTTTCTCCGCTGCCCTTCTTTTTTCCCTTAACCTCGCCATCCCTCGCCTCCCTTCTATCCGCTTGTTCTTAGCCCGCTCTTTTCCAATTAAGCTCAAGACATCATCTTCATTCTCGAGGTCTCATTTGCCGGTGTTTTGGTCAATTGGGTCTCGGCCAAAATCTGAAAAGAAAACGAGTTCGGGGTGTTGGGTTCAAGTTTATAGCAACGGAGACGTTTATGAAGGGGAGTTTCATAAGGGGAAGTGTTCAGGGAGCGGCGTTTATTACTATTATATGAGTGGACGATACGAGGGGGATTGGGTGGATGGGAAGTATGATGGCTACGGGGTGGAAACGTGGGCTAGAGGAAGCCGGTACCGTGGGCAGTATAGGCAGGGCCTTAGGCACGGATTTGGGGTCTATAGGTTCTATACTGGAGATGTTTATGCAGGAGAGTGGTCTAATGGGCAGGGTCATGGCTGTGGAATTCATACCTGTGAGGATGGAAGTCGATATGTTGGGGAATTCAAATGGGGAGTCAAGCATGGACTTGGACATTACCATTTTAGGTAATATAAAGATTGGTTTAATTGATTTGTTCTTCTTTTACGTCTATTCCGGCTTATGCTATGAATAATTTTTGAGTTTTTAAATGTTGCTTTAATTGTCAGTCGTTGATTTTGATATTTCGTTCTTATTTTTCCAAGGTTCTTGGTGTCTGAATATGCTTATCCAGCTACTTATTCTTCGTTGTTGTCGGTTTGGGATGATTTTTTTTTTTTTCATAGTGGTTTGTTGTAATATTATTTGTTGAGTATAAGGGTTAAGGATTAGAATTTGGTTGTCTTACCGATTGTTTGGTTTTTAATAGAAATACAAATATGGTTATCACATGTTAGAACCCATAGCTGATGGTATTTTTTGCGTTATAACCCTATGTTGTAGGATCTGTTTGAGAACCTTTTTCCTTTTTTGCCCAGTTTTGACATGGTATGCTTGAATAGTAGATAGGTCTCATTTAAATGAAGCTCAAGCTATCCAGCGAAGTTTAGTTTTATGTTTAAATGAAGCTTTGCAATATGGTTTGCCTTTCATTTGAAAGAATTTACTAGCAATCCACTTAATGATTATAGTTTTATATATAACCAACTAATCTGGATATGAATATTTTGATTTTATTGTTTAGGAATGGAGATACATATGCTGGGGCATATTTTGCAGACAAGATGCATGGATTTGGTGTCTATTGTTTTGCCAATGGCCATCGCTATGAGGGTGCTTGGCATGAGGGTAGACGACAAGGGCTTGGAATGTATACGTTCAGAAACGGGGAAACACAATCTGGTCATTGGCAAAATGGAATTCTTGATGTCCCAAGTACACAGAACACTACATATCCTGTATCTCCTGTAGCTGTTTATCATTCTAAAGTACTAAATGCGGTGCAGGTACTTAGACTTTTCTAATTTAACTTTAACTAGTGCTTATTTTTAAATATCAATGAAGAGGTATTTGGGGCCGTAGTCAATAATTTTCTACTTTGGCCATCATTGATTTGGGTGGTCTCATCTTACACTCTTCTCAGCTGTTAATTTGGCATGGCAGGGAAAATAATTGCATACCCTCGTGTGATTTGTATATAAAATGTGATTCTCTGATGTGAAATATCAGGGTATGTATCTAGATTTACCTATCAGTGAATCTCATTAGCAATTCAAAAGTAATGAAAGGAGCCCAAGTTTCACAACCGTATCATACAAAATGTATACAAGAGAGGCCTAATACTTCTAAGACTTGACAATTGCAAAATATTCCATGGCTTGTTTTGTGGTTAAGAATTATGCTTTGCAATGCAACACATCCTTGCAGTCTTCATTATTTTTCTGTCACATCGCAAAGAATGTAATACTCTGAAGCCTGATAATGACTTTTTTTTTCGGTTGGTGGTGTGTTATGAGCAGGAGGCTCGGAGGGCAGCAGAGAAGGCTTATGATGTGCAGAAGGTAGATGAGAGAGTGAACAAGGCAGTAGCTGCAGCTAATAGAGCAGCAAATGCAGCAAGAGTAATAGCAGTTAAAGCTGTCCAAAAGCAAATGCACCATAATAACAATGGCAACATTCCCATTCCCATTGTGTGAGACTTCTGTCAACGGCTCATTTACCTTTAAAAATACATGAGATAGCAGCAAGAGGATGGTGGCGTGACTTTCTTTTGAGATAGCTTTGTGTTTTGTACTGTCATCTTCCTATATTCCGCATTCTTTCATCAAGATGCTGTAATTTAACATGCCTGCATATTCCCTGCCTGGCATGGAGAAAGAGATGGATGAAGAGTATTCGATCCTTTTAACATTAAAAAAAAAAAAAAAGTATACATGCTGGGAAGAAATTCCTAGCTTAGAAGAGGGTGTGGAGATAGATTTGATGATGGTGATGGCACCATTATTCTAGTTAGTTTTAGCGTTTCTAACTTCGTACAGTTTCGTAAAGATGAGCTAGATGTAATATAAGTGCTGGTGGGCAGGTGAAACCCTCATCCAGTCAAATGCCTTCTGTGAACTTGATTGTTTTTGCAATGAAGAAAATCCTGCATGTCTAAGTTATTTTTTGGTACTAGTTTGTCAGAGTTTGGTGGGGTTGAAGGTCAAGTTAAATTGCTTTGGGAGCGGGTAAGAGTAATGCCAAAGTTGCTTCCTTTTTTTTTCCCTATAAAACTTGCAACAGTTTAGTAAATGATTTTGCTCTCTGGGAGTCATTTAATCAAAAAACTCCGTCGCTCCGTCGAAAAGGCAAACAAACGCGGCGATTAGATAACTAGGAAACATGCTTGCCTCGGTTTAAAACGGGAAGGTCCTTATTGTAGGATAACATCAAAGTAATTGTCAAAATACAAGAAAGAAAATGGACATGAATATACGAACGAATAGAATTAAAAAAAAAAAATAGAAGGATGAGAACATCCCCAAAGAACAATGAATGCAGGAGAGGCAGAAGGCCCGAAGAATGAAACATGGATGGGCTGCCTCTAGACGGCAGTCTCTACCGTCAGGCCTATGGCCCAAGGCATAAATAGAAGGAAACTTCGAAGTTTATGCAACTCAAGATTCGTGATCAACTCGTGTAGCATTGATGTCCCTGGCTTATTTTGGGACGATATATAATCCGACGTAAAAGGAAATGGCATGTTACAACTTGCTCACATGCCTACAATACGAGATGCGGTATCAGAGTTTTTCATCAATAATATATCCTCTGTATGAGAAATTCATGTTGTCGGTTTGTAATCAGTTATCAAAACCAATTTTTGGTGATTGATATCATTAAGGCATTTCTCATTTCCTCCATAAATCATGATTCAAGAAAGGAACCATGCTTCAACCATCGTATGAGATCCCAGTCTTCCTCAATGCAATCAAATTTGGAAACTCAAGCAACCTTCGTAACTTAAACCTTTATAAATCAAGCGAGGCCAGGGACAGCCGCTACCAAAGAATGCAGTGTAACCACTCTAAACACCAAAACTGCTTCAATTGATTCAAGTGATCAAAACATCCCAAAAGAGAAAGCCAATTAAAATCATTTGCATGAGGCAGCACGGTCAGTTCCATATATCCAAAGGGAAAAAACACAAAAGACTTTTATCAACCAAATTAGCTCTCAGTCTGCTCCCTAAGCCTCCGAATGGTGCTCCTCACAGTCACAGCACTCGCAGTACTGCCACAGAAAAAAAAAAAAAAAAGAGGAGTAATTAGATGGAGAAATGGCAAGCAGAGCAAATAAAATCACATGCGATGGCCGTCAGCATCTTACTTCAAAGTGTAACCACCTCCTGCTTTCACTTTGCCACAGTCTTTGCATCCCCAAATGCCCACAGCTTTCCTCTTCACTGCATACTGTATTCATTCACTTTAGATTAAATAAGCAGCTATCAAGCAAATCGAATCATCTCAACTCTCAAAACAAGCAGGAAAAGATAATGCTAACAAGCGAGGAAAACCACCTTTCCACAGAACTCACAAAAGTACTTGCTGTGCTGACTGACCTCCATCCTTTTAATCTGCTTACGCAGACTAGCACCATAACGGGTACCTGAAATTCACCAGCTGTCATCAACATTGTAAATGCACAAAAGCACAGGCGCAAGCATCCCAAGGTACTAAAAGGAGAGTCAAGGCAGGCTGTGGAGCCCAAGATCCACATTAAGTTATTAACGCAACATCCAACTATCCAGTTTTTGGCCACACCAGGCAAGTACAATTTGGAATCAAAGCAAATAAGATACTAGACCGCTAATAACAATATAATATCCCTCGTTCTAGAAAGCCTATGGCATTTCAAGGATGCAACAGAATAGTTCACATATGGTTTATTTCTCACGTAACATACCAAATTGAAAACAAAATAACTTTATAAATCTAAACGGTTCACATACCATACTTCCCAACAATACCGGCCTTCTTCGTTCTCTTTGTCTGCATAAAATTTAGGAAGTGAAGAACTAACATCAGCTACCAACTTGGTTCAAACTACAAACTTGAACATATGAAAAGAAAAAAAATTCTACAAGACAAACAATAATATCAACTGCTAAAGGACTACAATTTCCGCGAAATTAAAAAAAAAAAATTGAGTTCAACCCATACCCAGAAATTAAATCTTAAAATTGTAAGACTTTAACCCCCTTTCCAATATTTAAGAGCATCTCTTATGACTAAGGCAACATCAATTAGTGAAAAACAATATCTATTGCTAGGAGTTACAAACATGAGAGAATAAACATAATCAACAGTCATTAGTTAATTGATATTAAAAATGGTGGTTTTGAGGTAAATTTAAGCAGATATGATTAGCAAATTCGGTGGAAGAGAGCGTACCATTCTGGAAGGCTTTGGAGTAAAAACCCTAAATCCCACTTGCGAAGCTGCGATGCGCGGCCAGGCCAATTAAACGGAGAGGATAAACCGTCCGTTTGTTTATAGTACTGAATACCCATGAAATTATTTAGCCCTGAAACCCAACCCAACTCTCAACTTCATTTGTAATCCCATTAAGGTTTTTAACCAATATGGCCCACTTACATGAACCCTCATAACAAATGAAGTCTGGAAAGCATTAAGAACCAATGACTTTAGCGACTAATTATAGAGTAAATTAAATAGGATTAATTAAATTTTAATAAGTATAAAATAATGATTTTTCTAAATTCATTCAATTATAAATACTGAAATTATCTCGTTATGCATTTTTTTTTTGTCCAGATAGCAAGTCAAATAGTGAGCAAGCTTGTGAGTCTAAAGGCAATTTGTGTGAAATCCTTGAAAAAATTTTTTAAAAAAAATAAAAAAAGCAAGACATTTCATACATTTCGTGGCAGCTTCCTTCTCCTAGTCCTAGGTGTGCGGAATTATTATTGGTAATGCAGGATAAGGAGAGTCAATCAGTATCAAGAAGTACCTCTGCCTCTCTAAACGGAGAGTGACTCAATCCATTCCTTCCTATTCCAATCAAAAATCCAAGTAGCCAGCCAGTTAGGTTAGAAGAGTAATGCCCTCCTAAGCCACTTTTGACCCAGTTTTTTCCTTCCAACGAGCCTTCAAATTTCAATGCTGTTGACTGTTGTTATGGAACTAGGAAAGGTCGTTCTGTCTGACCCAAAACATTAATTTTCTGGTTTGGTCGGAAATTATAGCTATATATATATATATATATATATATATATTATATACTTCATTTCCTTGCACTAGAATTTATCATCCATTTTGTGGCTGAAAAAAATGTGCTTCAATAAAAATTTACAGCTTTAAAAAAAGGCTTCAAGTCAAGTGTTTTGCATCAAGGATGATGCTGAATGTGTGTGTGAGAAGTGTGACCTGTACCTATCGAAGTAATAACCCTTTGTCTCGGTCCTTGGTTCGAACACTACTTTAAAGTTATTGCCTAGTTCGATAAAGTCTTCCCTTCGAGGAGAATATAATGACCACTTTAACCTCATAAAAATGAATCTATAAATAGGCAATAGTTTTTTTTTTTTTTACCAAGATTAAGAGTGCAGTAATAAAAATCAACAGACCATTGTCTCTCCAAAAAGATTGATTGCGCAAAATATGATCCTTGACAAGAGGCTAAATAATTATATTAACTTTAAAGACTAGCAGAAGAAGATTATGTTCGTCTTCTTTTGCAATTCCTTCCTGCTTAGGCATTCTGTCCCGTCAATACGAAACGTTCAGACATAATAACAAATTTATGAGTTTGATGATGAATACGCATTAGGAAAAACTCACATAGTAAATCTTGAAAATCTCCAGAACCAGAGCAACAGAAGATGCAAAGATCAAGTTGTTTGTTGCTGCTATGGCAGAGAATACCAGCTTTGGATGCTCAATTTGACTGCAGTGAATATTCCCAAGAAATAAATATTAACACATGGCCAAGAAGAAAATCCCCACCCACCGCAACCGCCCCCCCCCCCACCCCCCGGGAAAAATGTTAAGAGTATTAACAAAGTACCCTAGACTAGACTAGAGCACTAAGACGTGAATTTCTTCTAACAAAATACAAGGAGCACCTCTCACTATCCTCTAAATAAAATTTTCCAATATCCTTGATCTTTTAGGACCTGGGGGCCGAAAATCCTCCCACCGCAACTTGGAGCTGTCTCGCATTTCATTTAACGCATTTTCTCCTTTCTCTGATTTAATTACCCCCAAGGTGCTTCCAAGAACATCCCCGGCGAGCCCAATTTCTAGAAGACGCCCTGGTTCCTCCCCACCATCATATATTAAACGCCCAATCTCACTCAGAGATATCACATTTTCTACAATGATTTTACCAAATAAACGACCAAGAAATTCTGCAGCTCTTGGAGCATCATTCACAGCATCCTCCAATGTACCCAGAACAGATTCAAACCTTAATTAAAAATATTTAAAAAAAAACATATAAATATAATAACTTCCACAAGTGTTATAATCAATCAATAGATATTGTTATTATACGATTCTCATACCCTTTAACAAGTTGAACTTGGCTCAACACACCATCATGAGACCTTGTGAGATTGACTAGTAGCTTCGCCAAAA
This sequence comes from Adansonia rubrostipa, assembly GCA_038381775.1. NCBI lineage: Eukaryota > Viridiplantae > Streptophyta > Magnoliopsida > Malvales > Malvaceae > Adansonia > Adansonia rubrostipa. The sequence goes on along the minus strand of JBBYHM010000006.1, from coordinate 276,305 downwards.
GGTCTTGCTCCACGGCTTTTCTCTCAAAAGAGTCCGTTATCCAAAGAGAAATCATTGTGGGATAAAAGCTTGTAGAATTCAAATCTTTTATGCACAAAGCAACTTCTTTCTCATCTCTGGCACTGTAAGAATTAAAAGACATACATGCTAAGTACTTGATAAAAGCAATCAGGTAATAACATCAACAGACAGCAGTACAAATATGCACTATCACTCTTAAGTTTACCATCAACGGTCACTACTTACATTAAATCCACCCATCAGTATCAATATCAGAATCTTGAAGATATATTTTAACCATACTTGGAGGCAAAGAACCTTCTAAGCTCTAGGAATAAATAACTAAAATTCTCAAGCAAGCATTTTCGCTTCTAAATCTGATTAAATGACAGCAAAGAACTTGGGCATGTTCATTGTAATCAGAATATAAGACTACCAACCCTGCAAATTCGATATTTTAGATCCTTGACCTAACCATCACTCAAAATCCTTTTTCCAGAACAGTTTTACATTTCAATGTTATGTTGAAGACTAAAAGATGAGTGCACATACATGTTCTCATGTAACGTATACGTGTTTGTGCATGTGTATGCATAATGTTATGGGAAACAGGATGGCTAGTACAAGGGACTCTAAAATCACACTTGAGCCTAAAGGATACCTGTAAAATTCTTTAATTGCTGCCATGGACATATCCCGCAGGCGTTCCTCAGGCCAGCCCTTTTCTGGAGGGAGATTTTGAGCAAAACCAGATGATTGGCCTCGTGCAGGTGGTGAAGCTGGAAAGGGTCTATCAAATCTACGATCTGGGGTCATCAAGTCTCTATTACTAAAATTCATGCCACGTCCCTGGGAACTCAACTGGTCATAAGCTGTTGTTGCTGCAAATCTATCTGCTCCATATCTTGGCATGAGATCCTCTCTAGAACTATGAGTAGTTCGCTCTGATAGAGAACTAAAACCATTCAAACCAGCAGCCACTCTTCTTGAATCTCCTGAAGTTGGAGAAATTTCAGGCAGGGGAACACCGGACGTTACAGGTGGTCCTCTAAAAGACATTCCTCTAGCAAGGCCGCCCTGGGGGCCCAAAGTAATAGAATCATCACCAATTGGTCTTTGAGGTAGGGGAACTGAAAAAGTCCTAGCCTCAAAAGACTGTCTGTCATCCATGCGAGCATCCTGAGGCCCAGAACCACGGAGTTGGGAGGGCAGCCCCCGAAAACTACCCATCTGAGCACCTGGGGAAGATAGCATAGACCCTCGAGGACCAAAATCCATGGTTGCCCTTCTTGTAACAGGATTGGCACCAGGACCACGGGCAAGCCTATTGGCTTGTGCTTGTCGCTCTTGAGCAGCATCTCTGTGCACTTCATCAATCTTTTTAGGCCCTTCAACTTTCCTCCTCTGCTGCCAGTTATTCTTTCTTAGATCAATAGCATCCTTCAACATGAACCTGACCCTAGAGGATAGTTTCATATTGTTCGACAACTTTGCCATCCTCTCAAAATAAGCATCCATATGCACCTTTGCTTTCGGATGATCAATCATTTCTCCAATCGTGCTCATTAATTTGCACAAAGCCTCAACATCTTCCTCATCAGGATTCTCATACTCACCAAGTAACTTCTTGATACATTCATGCATTATTCTCTCAGTTAACATTTTCTTCTTGTACAACTCCCCAATAAGTCTAATGTTACCTAACATTCGTCTTCGTGCCTTAACTCTCTTCTCCTCTCTTTCCTCCTCAGACTGCTTAGCGTCACCCTCTTCCTCAACTTTATTTGCTTCTTCTTGCTCTCTCTCCCCTCTCTCAAATTCCTCCTGGCACTTGTTCAGCAGCAATCTCTTGAAAGTTATCTTTTCATTGTCTTCACTAAAATCAGGCAGTTCTCCTGCGAGATGATAACAGAAGTTTGCATACATTTCACAAAAAGTAGGCTCCATCAAAGCTTTGTCAAAGATCTGTGAGATGACACCAGTGAGTGTAACAGCATTGTCAATGTTTACTGCTTTTACTTGCTCAAAGAGTTTCTCAAAGTTTTGGGGGGTTAGCTTGTTCAAAATGGCTTTTAGTTTCCTTTGCTTGGCTTCTTCCTCATCACCCACTTTACCCACTTCATACTTCCTTTCAGCTTTGTGCATAATCTGTAATGGAGTTTGTGGAGAAGGAATCAATCCCTTTTGTTGATAGTTAGCAACACGCTGCCACCTGTCAGCATCAGGACTATAGCGCGGCATCCCTCCTTGTGGACCCATAGGTTGCATTGGTCCAGTGAGGATCCCTCCAACATATGGCAGAGGTGTTGGTGCACGCGGGTGCCTTAGAACACCAAAATTACCTCCTTGGCCAGACCGAAAACCTGCTGCAGCACCATAAGCAAGATCAAGATGCAAATCCCTTCCAGGGCCAAAAGAACCAGGTAGTCTAATCCATCTTTCGTCATCAACCATTCCACCAGCACGGCGATCTAATCGAGATCCACTAGATTGCCTATCTATTATTCTTCCAGGACTAAGGTATGAATCATGATCAACAAAGTGAGATGCATTGACATTGGCAACCATCAAAGCCTCCGCAATATCGGGAGCAATCTCAAGTCCCTTTGGAAGATCAGCACACTGTTCTGCAAACTTGAGGAGGAAATCTCTGGAATACTTCTTTGCTATATTCCCACATCCATCTTTCTGATGAATTGCTAACCCTCCATGGGCCTTTTCGCCATTATCTGAAGTTTCTAATTTTGGCGTAGAGATGTCAGCAGCATCTTCCCAATCATCCGGTTCAGATTTATTCTGTGCAATTTTCTCACTTTCTAAGGCATCCACGCTAGCGGCCTCATGAGAGGCCTGCTTCAAATTTACATCAGAGGAATTGCTTTCTGCATTTGCTGAAGATACAACTGTCTCTTTCTTTTCCTGAGGACCTTTGTATGCCATATAGAGATCAGAAGTTGCCCCAGCAGCATCAGCTTTCTGAAGAATTTCTTTTCTTTTTTTCTTCCCTTTAGTTATCATACTCTTTGTCCTACCGAGTTCTGTTGCTGGCTTATCCTTAGAACCAGGTACCGTAACACCTTCCCCCTCATAATTTGAGGTTGATTCTGCGAGATCTGGAGTTGGGACAGGAGCACACTGCTGGTCTGACGTACCAGATTTAGTAACAGCAATCTCATTGCTATCAGTGGCACTTGAAGAAGCACCAGAACCTAAGGTCATACCAATGAGAGAACCTTCCACATATGCAGAGTCACTAGCTCTAGAGGAAGAGACATCCTTACTATCAGTAACTCTCTCATTTTCTATGTTACCCCTGACATCTTCATTAAGCACCCTCTGTACAGTTCCTGGGGCTGGAACATCATTGCTGATAGCTGTTGCCTTCAAGGCAGATTCTTGATCAGATTTAAGATCCATAGAATTCAGGGGAACCAGTTGAGAAGGAATTTCAAGACTAGCATTGTCCATTATGTGCTCTTCAAGTAAACATTTTTCTGCTTCATCCTTAATTCCACCGATTTCAGGTTTTGGTTGCTCATCCAGCTTGGAAGAACCATGCGTCTTACCATGCTGAACTATGTCAAAGCTATCAACATTACTGCCGGAACCAGTGACATCAGATGAAACAGATGTTAAGCCTTCTCTCTTGCTCTCTGTCTTCTGTTCTAAGGAAGAAGGCGAAGCATCACTAATTATTGGCAATTCCCTCACAGATTGTGACAAAACATCAGCAGCTGCTGATGCGGTTTTAGCCTCTAAAGTTTCAGAAACCGCACTGTCCGAGGAAATAGTATGTTCAGCAGTGTTGGAAGCCAAGTTGGACGTTGACGTAGACTGTCCACAAATGTATTAAAGGACAGACAATTACACACAAACATAACATAACAAGAGCGACAGAAACAACAGAAGAAAAAAATAAAGAAAATACCTGAACTGGTGGCTGAATATGTCCTTTCTTGCCCGGTTTCTTCTGATAATCTTTTACAGAGTTTGATCTACTCAAATCCTCCCTCCTTCGGCCTTCATTACTGGCAACAACTGGAATAGACGCCTCAGATGTAGCAGCTGGTGCAGAAGATATGAAATCAGATGGCAGGCTCTCATCCAAGTTAGTTGCTCGAACTCCGCCAGAATGTTTACTTGCAGCTTGCAATGACTTGGATGTTAAAGACTCACTTCCAGGTTTTGGCTGCTGTACAGAGCTCTTCTGACAAGAATCCAAGTCCCTTTGGGCCTGTGATGAGCTAACCTCAATAGCTGGCTCCGAAGGTTTTAGCGATCCAACCTTTTCAATAGCAGGCAAGTTACTTGAAAAAGAGGAATCAGCAACCTTTTCTCCAACAGAAACAGTAACTGACTTGACTGTTACCTGTGTTGACCCCCAGGAAGCAGAGGATATAACATTTTGTGCGTCACGTGCAGGCTCCACATTTGGTGATTCTGAAGTCCCATGTGCAAGATTTATGGATTTATTAACTGGAAGTGAACCATGGCCAGCTGCTGAATTCATGAAAGAAATGTTTTGATGACCCTGGCTAACAGGATAGTTAAATCCCGGCCCTTGGGCATTGGGTGCTATCTGGCTACTAGCCAATGGCACAGAACTTTGTGGCGGATAAAACATGGAATTGCTACTATAAGAATTGGAATAATAGTTGATTGAGGGAGAAGGTGCAAAAGAAGGAATTGGCTGGGATTGAGAAGACATGTTAGGATGAGACCTTGGACCTGATGATCCACCATCTGCATATGTATCAGTTCGTTTGTCAAGCCTTAATTCTTCATGAGTGTCAGGATGAGTAATCTTGACAGGAGTGCTTTTACGAGGAACACCAAACTTCCCACCCTGCTGTTGAGAATACTGAGGGGCAATGCCAGAAATGCCCATTCCCAAGTTTCCCAATTGTGATGCAAGCTGGCCACCTATGGGTGGCACGAAACTCAAGCCCTGACCCTGATGCATCATTCCTTGAGGTGGCAACGGATGAGCCTGAAGACCTGGAACAAAGACTTGCTGCTGCACCTGAGGTGCATTTACCATAGGTAATGGAATATGCATTGGCATCTGAATTGAAGTAGCAGTAACACTCTGAGACTGAATCTGTTGATTAGGCCCCCCAAAGTGCATGGAAACCTGGGGCTGGTGATGAAACGGCATCTGCATAGAGGTCATGGGCATATTAAGAAGAGATGGCTTCTGTATCTGGTTCACAGGGGGTGCCACAGAGGCTTGTGCATCTTTTTTGACCTTGGACACTGGATAAGCCTCCCCAGAATTAGATTGGTCAGTTGCAACAGAATCCTTTCTTGGTAGCTGCTCTTTGGGAATGGGAGTTGGCAAATTTGGCACAGATGTAAAAGAAGAATCACGGCGTGCCTGCAGGTATAAATGTCATCTAAATATAAGTAAATTCCTAAAATTCCAAAACTATATCAGTTAAAAAGCATTGAGATTATGAACATGAGAGAGCAGCGATTATGTTGGATCCAACAAGTCATATTCATACTTTGCTTAAGATTCTACACGATGTTCCGTCTCTCAATGTTCATAAATGTAACCATGGTGAGCAGAAGGATTTTAGTTGCATGCAGAGTAACATTTCATGGTTCTTGAAATTAAGCTACCTAAAGAGGGTTAATCACTAGATTTAATGATCCACTACTCTCTTTATCATTTAACTTTTCTAAAGCGAAAGGAAAAAGAACAAGAAAAGGATGAGGTGCAAAAACGTATAACACAATTTACAGTTTATGATATTGATAAGAGACAAACCTGATCACGTTTCTGCTCATCCAAATTTGGGGGAGCTGAACTAGTTCGAGCTGGAATCTGATACAAATGAGGACATGATATCAGCTGTTAAAAACAAGGCTTTGAATGGGAAAAGGATGAGACACCAACATGAAAATAATAAGATACCTGCATTCCATTCATACAACCAGGACTTATGGACCCAAACTGTAAAGGGAATGCTTTCGATGCATCTCCTGGAGCTAATCCATCCGAAACAATAAAAAGCATATAATTAGTTGCATCAACTTAGAGCTAGAAATGCTCTCACGAAAATAAACAGCCAAAAATATTACCACAATTTTCCATAACTAATGTATCTTTGATCCAATAACTCTATAAGCTTGGTACACCATCAAGCACAATAGAAACATACCCTTTGCTGGAGTTGTGGGGAAACTACTTTCAGAATTCATGGTGGCAGGTTGAGAAGTTGGAACCTTCGGAACAGCTCGAGTGCTTCTCTGAGTGGCAGGCAACTCAGCCGGCTTGGCAGCACTGCTTCCAACTGGTGCATCAGATGCTCCTATCAGAAGAATGAACACGGATGCAAATAACATCAAGATAATCGTATTTTCTTCAATTATAAATCTATAAAGCGAAACAAGCTTCAGAATTTTGAATATACCATGAAACTGGGGTTGTACATGTGCACCATTTTGTATGTTACGGGCGGCAGAAGCATTACTATACTCAGAGGAATTCGTAGCCGGTAAATTTACCAGAGATTGTCCTCCTTGTGCGTTGTTAGACTTCTTTAAACTATCATAGAGGATAAGCCAACCAAAACAGAATCATCAATCCATAAAATTACATAGAAAACCCCATATAAACTGGCAATCAAAAAGAAAAGAAAAAGAAGAAAGAAGAAAGAAAACCCTATATAAACTGGCAATCAAAAAAGAAAAGAAAATGAAGAAAGCAAACCCTAAAGCCCAAAGCATGATGAAGAGTTGGGTTACCTTCGATTGGAAGATAAAGAAGAGGAAGAAAGAGACGGTGAAGGGGCGGGCCCGCCGCCAGCGCCCTTACCGTAAGCGCCTGAAGAGGTCCGCTGCTGATTATAGCTGGCGGATCGCCCCGATTTTCGGTATTGTTGCTCGCTTTTATCGGACCTTGATTGATTGAAGGACATATATCCCACCCTTGATTCCTCCTACTATTTCCCTCTATCAAAAAATCCAAAAAAAAAAAAAATTAGAGAGAAACAAAAAAACATAACATTATAAGAAGACCGCAATGGGGAATGGAGAATTAGGGTTCGATCAGCGGAAAGTTGTACCTGTGAACTCAAACGAGTATGCAGATAGATAGAGAGAGAGAGAGAGAGAGACCAAATTAGGGTTTTTTTTTTATTGGGTAATCATGTCGATATACGCAGTTATCAGCAGAAGCAACGAAAATAAAAATTATAACTTTCTTTTGGAAACAAATATAGAAAGAGAAAGAAAGAAAGGCCAATAAAAAAGAAAGTGATAACAAAAGAAAAATAAAATGGAATGGGTAACAAACTCTGGTCAAAAGGTAGGTTTTTTAGGAGTTGGAAGCATCGAACTAGTCGTGGCTGGCTTGTTCCTGTGAAATTTAATGCGTCAGAAATCTTCGATCTTTTTTACTTCCCCACTTCTTACTATATATTTTACCCTTTTCTTTTCTTTTTTTTCTTATATTCTATATTTTGTAAATCCCTGTTTTCAGACGCCGCCAACCGGGGATGGTTGTTGAGTTCAATTGAGGATTGGAGATCGGAAAGATATAGCCTGGGAGGGTAATTAGTAATTTAACATAGAATTAGATTAGGCAATGTTCGATGCTTTGTTTCTAATTCTAACCAAGCATTAGAAATATGAGATAAAGACTAAGATTTTGTATAGCTAAAATTAAAATATAAAAAAAAATTATTCTCACTGTTTTTTTGAAATTTATTATCGCATCACAGAAGTCAATGATACAGTATACATAGATGTATATATAATATGAATTGGTATATTTCACCATTATTTTTTTCGTTTTTCTATTGACAAGATAATGAGAGGAGTTATAAATGCATATGAATTAATAGTTGCATTTGCATGCCATATTTTTTTCTTAAACCAAACATAAAGTTTTAGAATTGGATTTATTATATTTAACTTTCATTATTTTCTACCATTTAGTATTTATTTACTGTAAAAATTGAGAACATATTTTGAGAATTATTTCAAATTTGGTTAAAACTCAAAAGAAATTGCATGGCCATACTTTTTTAAGATTGATTGAAATTCCATTTGAAATATTGGCTAAAATTCTTTAATTTAATTTATGTTTGTTGTTCTCTAATTTTTAGTAAGGAAGGCTAACTAACTTGATGCAAATGGCTTCACCTAACATTAAAAATTCCTCTCTCTCTTTAATGTTAACTCCTTAGGATTTCCTCAAATTAATTCTTGTAGGTAAGTTTAAATAACTCAGTCCACCTACAATCTTTCCAAATCATTTACTTTCCACAGATTCATTATTTAAAAATAATAATAATAATAAGCACTTTTCATGACCATAAATAAAATCTTCGAGCCATAGATTTTCCTTTTAAAGAAACCATAATTACTAACAGTTCTCCCTCTTTAATTTGATATAATACTGTCAGTTTCGTAATAGGAAGAAGTTGATCAAATATTCCATTATTATTATTATTATTATTATTATTATTATTATTACTTGGCCAACAATGAGGAAACAGTTTTAGTATAATAAATGACATATTTTTGCACAACGCAAATAATATAACTCTAATGTAGAAGCTTTATTTAAATTTCTCATTCCAAGTTTCCAACTACCAAAGATAAATCCAAGTTGCAAACCAAGTATTATTTTGAAAATGAAGCATTATCAAATGTCAATATCATGATGCTTATTGTAAAAATGTAGCAGCAAACATCCTTTTACACTTCTGA
>JBBYHM010000006.1:253364-267481 GCA_038381775.1 Adansonia rubrostipa | reverse complement strand
CCGTTGTTGTATTTATAGACATCTAAAAGCTCTTGTTAAAATTGCCAGGGGACCCCTTTGCTGCCGCTGCAATATATCTAACCTTTGAACGTTAAAAGACATAATTCATACGAAAAGATAAAAGCTAAGAGCAGCTGAACTTGCCAACTAAGTTACTTACCTTTTAAGTATTAAATATAAATATATTTAATTTTTAAATTTTTATTTATTTAAAAAATTAATTTTATATTTATAATATGAATATATATCATATATAAATTTTTAATAAAAATAAAAAGTTTAGAAAATGTGATTTATTTCACTTTTTTAGCTTAGTTTTAATTAAAACATGAATTACTTTTTACATATAAGTGTTTGTGATTTAACGGATAATTTATATCTTAAATTATTGAATTTATTATTATTTTTATATAAATTATAAAGTTTTAATTTTAATAAATTATATTATTAAATTTTTATTATTAATAAATTAAATTTTTTATATTAAATTTCGTGTAATTCTAATAGATAGATGGAAGAGTTAAAACTTGAAAGAGTTGAAATTGGGATGAGTTCATTCTAGACCTCTAAAATATATATATATATATATATATATATATTAATAATTTTTAACGAAAATACTTCAATTGATCTATCAAATCCGTCATTGATAAATACCGACATAAGATAGACACAACCATCATATGTCATATCTATTAAAATAAAAACGTAAAAGAATTAATTTCCTTTTGTTTTTCTTAAAATTACACGTCATAATTTTTTTCTTTCAATACTAGTGGGAAATTTTAGCACTTTATTCCTCTAACTTTATTTAAAAAAAAAACTTAAGAAAAAAAAAAAGTCTTACTAGACTTCTCAACGGCAATGATTATTGCCTGCAGTCGACACACTTTTCAGGGTAAAAATTATGTTTTAGTGAAAATGCAATGTTAATTAATTAAAAATTTTAACAAATTAAATTAAAAAGTTATGAAAATAAGTTTATTTTTAGATAAAATAATCACAATTGATATCTTTAAATGTTTTTACATTTTAATTTTTTATAATATTTTTTAAAATAATAAATTTTTAAATAATACTTTCTTTATATCAACGTTTTTTATCTAAACATTTTATAATTCGAGTTTTTTTTTTTTTTTTCAACGTATTGCTAAACGGTCCATGCCAACCCTATACCAAAGCTGTCAGATCAGACTTTCAAAGGACCAATGGAAAGAAAAGCTTTAGCTTCGCACGAAACGAAGTGAAATGAAAATTTCCATGTACATCACGTCCCCCTAACCAAACCCTCGTACAGAAAAAACCCAACTGTCTGCTAAATATGTTTTTCTTAAAAGAATATTCGAGTGGCCAATGAGTTAAATCATTCGCTGTGCTTATTTTTGCGTCTCTTGTTATCTCTCTCAACTCTCCAGTCTAGTCTCTGCGACCTCGGGCTTTGCAACTTCCATTGCCTTATTCACTTCTGCTGTATTATTCTGTAAACAGTTAATTTTCCTTTGGGTTTTCACCATTGACGACTTGTTTCCTCTTATGGGTTTTGCTTAATTTTCCGTTTCCTTTACCTTTCATGGATTTTTGCTTCCTCTTTTCCTTTTCTTTTCCTTCTTTTCATTCCTGCCATTTTTGAATATCATAATCGAATTCCCATTGTCACTCACCCTTCTCCTGCCCTTCAACTTCTCGTTGTTTTTCTAAAGGGAGTCAGCCAAGGCCCAAGGATATCACATTTAAATCCGAAAAAAGAACTGCTTGTTAGATTATCAAATTTCATGCAATGAAGTGTTTTCACTATTTCAAGGACAAGTCTCGAAGCAAGGGCCAAAGATCAGCCCCAGAGGTGAAAGAAGAAACGAAATCGGAGGGATATTCAGGGCCTGATCGGATCACAAACTCCTCATGTTCAGCACCTTCTCCGCGTAGCATACCAGAGTTGTACGAAGCCAAAGCTCACAATTTGCGGGTCTTCTCCTTCTCAGAGCTCAGACAAGCCACTCATGATTTCGATTTGCTACTTAAGATCGGAGAAGGTGGCTTTGGGAGCGTCTATAAAGGTACAATCAAGCCTGCTGATGGAAAGGGTGACCCTATAGTGGTTGCTATTAAAAAGCTTAACAAGAATGGCTGCCAGGTATGTCAACTTGCTCTGTCTGGGAAGCTAGAAAATTATTTTATTTCTACGTCTTTGTGCTTAAGAACTTATGCCATATGTGTTCTTGGTTTTCTTGATGGTGTTTGCAATAGGACATTTTGAATAATCTTTCTGCAATTACTTGCACTACAAAAGTAAGAAATTTTTAAGATAAAAGTAAGAAGATGATTAAAAAAAAAACTTTTTCTATCTTAAATTTAATAGTATCTGAGGAATTTCATCTTTAAAATCCATCTCTAATTCAACATAATTGTAGACAAAGTATTCTGAACTTTGGAACACACGTTCAGAAAATGACCAGTAAAATTTTTAAAAATTATTTTTTATTTTATGAAGATAATTATTAATTCATTTAAATTTTGTAGTCTTAGGTTGCAATTTATGGTTGCCTTAGCTGTTTATTACTGGACGCCAATCTCCTTTTAAGTTCGTGTTTACTTGTGAAGAGTTGCAAAAGGTTCAGTAAGAGTGCTTGACAGTTGTATCATTAATCAGTACAATCCTGTATATATCTTACGCGGGAAGTCATTAGAGGGTTTTGCATTTCATGTTACAGTAATTGAAAACCATGATTCAACCATAAATGATTAATTTCACTCAAAAAATGGCCTTAAATTATGCGACAATTTGCGTTGCTTCTGACTTGTTAAGCATTCTTATCAGGTAAAATATTTGAAACAATGCCTTTATTTCCATGTCTTTTGGCTACTTTAGCGGCTACTTTGATTTTGGTTTTTTCGAAATATATACACGAATTATTTCAGGATTATAACAAAACTCTTAAGGTCCTGTTTGCTGAAGAGGAAAAAGGAAGAGAAAACTGTTTCCTTCAACCTTTCTTTTGTCTTTTGTGCTTGATCATCAATGAGTAATTACTCTCCAGCAATAGTGCTTCCATCTAAATAAGATCTTCAATTTCATGACTGTTAATTTCTTTCTTTTTTTATTTTTTAACTTCCATTTGCATAAATCATAGCACTGATTTGGGTATGCACAAATCGGTGTTTCCTGTTTTCGGATACTGATCTATAACTCAATGCATATATTTTTCATCTTCATTTCCTGGGAAGCTGCTAGTTCGTCTAAACCCAGTGCTGATAAAAGAAGCAATGGATTTTCCATCTATTGATTGTGCTCAGAAGTCAAACATGGCATAAGATGTTGAAAATAAAAAAAATAAAAAAATAAACAAATATTTTGCTTGCATTGCAAGACTTGATCAATCAACCCTCCCCGACTGATAAGATTGTTGTCTCCTTTTAGCAAGAAACTTGTTGATGTCACCCTTATTCCCCTTCTTAATTGTTAATTGAGAGAATAGAAAGGTTTTATTGCTATGACTAATGTTTCATAATTCTGTTAATCCATTTAGGGACATAAGCAATGGCTGGCAGAAGTTCAATTTCTCGGTGTTGTTGAGCACCCGAATCTCGTCAAACTCATAGGATACTGTGCTGTAGATGGAGAAAGGGGGATTCAACCTCTTCTGGTATACGAGTTTATGCAAAACAAGAGCTTAGAAGATCATCTCTTCCGTCCAGCATTCCCACCTCTTCCTTGGGAAACAAGATTACGGAGAATACTTGGAGCAGCAGAAGGATTAGCTTATCTACACGAGGGTTTAGAAGTTCAGGTTCATTTCTAAAACACTAACTATGCATTTCCTCTTTTCTTGCATAAGCTAAAACCACAACATTTTGAACATAAAATATACTCTTCGTTTTGCTGATCATCGGTTTCTGGTTGTCCACATATTACCTTCGGGGTTTATATTTATGGTTCATTTGTGATAAATCTTTTGTTTCATAATGATGCTAGGTAATATATCGAGACTTCAAAGCCTCCAATGTGTTACTGGATGAGAACTTTAATCTGAAGCTTTCGGACTTTGGGCTCGCAAGGGAGGGGCCAGTCGCTGGGCGTACGCATGTTTCAACGGACGTTAGTATTCTCTGTACTTTCCCTTTGTGGGGTAATTCAGTAACATAATAAATCCTATTACAGTGCTGATGAAGGTAACAAGCTTTACTTTTTATTCTCGTCAGGTAGTCGGGACCTACGGTTATGCTGCTCCAGATTACATTGAGACCGGACATCTCACGGATAAGAGTGATGTATGGAGCTTCGGTGTGGTATTATACGAGATTCTTACAGGCAGGCGGTCATTGGAAAGAGGCCGCCCGAAAGCAGAGCAGAAACTCTTGGATTGGGTGAAACTGTTCCCTGTTGATGGTAAAAAGTTCAGCTCTATAATGGATGCTCGACTGGAAAACCGGTTTTCAATCGTTGCAGCTAGAGAAATCGCCAAGTTAGCAGACGCTTGCTTATTGAAAAGTCCCAAGGACCGGCCTAAGATGAGCCAGGTGGTGGAGAGATTGAAGCAGATAATCCAAATTTCAAATGAAGGAAACGGTGAGGAGATTGAGAGCCCTGAGGTATCTGAAACTGAACCTGCTGAAACTGAAAATAGTTCGAATCGGTCGGGTGCATCGGAATCATGGAAACGGCGGATGGCACACCTTGCAAAACTGGGTGGGCATGTAGATGGTGCAAGTAGAAGGAGATTGATGATGTTGAAGAGGGCCAAAGTGCCTTAACTTTTCTTTACTCCTAATGGCAGTCTAGCCTCCGGTGCCTTCTTTAAACACACAAATGAATAAACTTTTAATATAAGTTTTTTAAGCTAAGATTCCCGTATGCTTCGAGTAATACTAATCATTAGTTCAAAAAAATCAGATCTGAACCGTTGAAAGAAAAAAATTAACCGGTTTATCCGGTCAAAGAAATTTTTATATGTAATCGAGTAATGTTTATACGTAACTGGTAATGTTTATATGTAATTTATAAAATTTTATATAATTACATGTAAAAGTAATATTTTATATAATTTATAATATTTATATGTAACTGGTAATATTTTATGTAAATACATTTAAAGGCAATGTTTTATGTAACTTTTAACGTATGCGTGAAATTGTAATAACATTGTGTAAACAAAAATAACCTGTTAAGGTGCTAAACCAATTTTAGCACCCTAAAAATTTACCAAAACCTTACCCTAAAACTGATCACTATTTATTACTTCTACACATAAGAAATCACCGAATAATCATATGAACAAATCTAATATAAAGTTGGATCAATTTCACACACAATAGGATTCATACCTGCGATCTCATGTAAACTTGTTTAAGGATCAGAAAGCTCACTTGGCTCATATCGGATTGAGTTTATATTTTATTTTTAGTGATCTGGCATAACTCAAATCATTGTTTATATAATAAAAATTTAAATTTAATTATAAAATATATAATATTTTTAATATTTTAATTTTTTGAACAGTTATTTGTGTTTGTGGGTAGGATAACCAAATTCAGGTACGGACAAGAGATTCAAAAAAATTTCAAAGTTATAATTTTAAACCTACTTATAAAAACCTCTAACTTTAAGATATATGGCCTTTTTCTTTATCACTAAGCTAATGCACTGTTAGCACTAATAACTCTAATCGTTAACTCAACTTTGACTCTTTCGGTAGAATATGAGAGGTGAAATATAATATAGAATATGTGTCTGACAAGAAATATGTAATCGTTGTGATATTTAAAAATAAATTTATATTTGATCTGTAAATTGTTAATGAATCATATATCGTTATCTTATTAAAATAAAATAATTTTTATTTATTTTCAAAACTTTTTAATGAGATAATACTATTTGATTTATTCAATGTATCCAAATACAAAACACTATAAAAAAATTCAATTAATAATTTTTTTCTTGAATTCCATAAAAATAATATATTAAATGCAAGAAGCTTTTTTCAAATAGTATTTAAATAATCTTTAATTTTTTTTAATAAAAAATAATATTTAAGTATTTGTTATTTTATATATTAATAATTGAGTTGTTTAATTTAAAAAATATGACTCAAAGACTATCAATAGTGATAAAAAATGAATTGAATTAGTTCAACCGAGAGCTGAGTTAATCTAGTCTAATGTTAAACATATAATTGATGAGGCTTGAATCAGTTTAAAATAAGTTCAAATGATAAAAAATAAAGAAAGAATTATTTTTTTTATTTTTTTTTCAAAATATTAACTTTTGTAAGTGATAAAATTTGAAACTAAAAATAAAAATATTATTATAATTATTACGATATTTTTTTAAAATTTTATAAAATTAATTAATTCAATATAAAGTTATTTAAAAAAAAAAGTGAAAAAACATTATTAAAAATTATTTTAATTTAAATTGACTAATATAATTGATCAAACTATTGAATCGATAATAAATCATATTAGTTTGAATTTTGGATTTTTTTTTTTAACATTGACCGCGGCATTCATTTCAATTAATATTTTTATTTCTACGTGTCATTTGAAGACAATGATGATGTCATTTAGAAGAAAAATGACACGTAGCCCTATAAAACCCAGAGGGAAGGACCGGCATAGGGCTTTAGTTGCTTCGTTTTGCCAAAAGCCCCTTTACCCGACTCTGCTTTCCTCTCAGTTCATAGCTGCTTCTTATCCATGGCTTCTACATTTCTCGCGGTTCCAAAAACCATTACTCTAAACAAGCCAACTCTCCCTTCACTTTCCACCCGCAAACTTCTCGGTTTGTTAACCTCAGCCTCTCTTTCTATCCGCTTGTTTATGTTATTGTTTGCTTATTTATTTCTAAGCAGTTTGTCTTTGTGTTTGTCGGTTGGTTCCAAATCAGGGTCTCGAAGAAATTCTCTTAGAATCAAAGCAGTTGCCTGTAAATGGGAACCCACCAAGGTATTGTTCATTTGATTTCATAATCTTAGCTAGATAAAGGGAATTTATATGTATTTATAAACGTGAATTTGGTTTTGCAGGTTGTTCCGCAAGCTGACAGAGTTCTTATCCGTCTCCAAGAATTACCCGAGGTTTGCTTACGCTTCCTGCATCTCTTTTTGTCCATTTGTTTGATTTTCAGGTTAACTAATTCATTTCTGTTGGTACTGAAGTTGCTCTGACTAGCTGGGTTAGTCAAAATCTGTTGAAATTTATGATTGTATCTAGCCGAATATGGGATTCTTTGGTGTTGATTTTGTTCCTTTTGTAAAGGCTCAAATATGGCGGTGAATTCATGTAATTTATTCATCAGTCAGCTTGAATATGTACAAGTGTTAAGTTCCCAGAGAAATCAAAACTTGATTGTTTTTTACAGTTCAAAATATAAATAGTAGCTAAGCTTGAGTATTCAGTCTTGTTAGCCGAGAGTTTGACTGTGGATTCGATGAGACTTGGTTGGCATAGTTGTTGTGATTTGCTGAGATGTTGTTGAGCTGACAGATCCTGGATTCTTGGTGTGAGCTTCCTTCACATGCCCCCCCAAGATGGTGGAGCCATCTATGACACCATTCTCAGTTCTGAGGAGTAGAAATTTCTGTCGCGCATGTGG
This sequence comes from Adansonia rubrostipa, assembly GCA_038381775.1. Lineage (NCBI taxonomy): Eukaryota > Viridiplantae > Streptophyta > Magnoliopsida > Malvales > Malvaceae > Adansonia > Adansonia rubrostipa. The sequence goes on along the minus strand of JBBYHM010000006.1, from coordinate 259,893 downwards.
TTTGGTGAGGCCATCCACAAGTTGATTTGTGCTTGAGATGTATGAGATCTTGACTTGTCCAGATTGAACATGCTGTCAGACGAAGTGATAGTCAAGGGCTAGATTAAAGCAACTATGATTAAGACTTTTTCTTTTCTGTTTTCTGAATTTTAAAACTGAGAATTGATTAGCATAAGTTACGTATTCTTATTGATGACGTGGAAGTGGATAAGTAAGGGGAACTCTCTTATTGATGGGTTAATGCATGCTGCTTGGCTTTGATGTATAAAAATTTGTAAATCATTATGGGCCCTCTTAATTTGAGAATGTAATTTTTTTTTGTTAATCTTGTGTGATGCATGTCCTTGTTTCCTTTCTTGTAAATTGTCACACTAATCAATAGCACATTTTATACCTCAGAAATCAGCTGGTGGTGTTTTGTTGCCCAAATCAGCTGTCAAGTTTGAGAGGTACCTGATGGGGGAGGTATGATAAGTTGATACAAATCCTTCTATTCCTTGAGGGCTTTACCGCATTGCAAAATGAATGCTTGGGACTTATTTCATTAATTCTATCATGTTTGCTTCAGATAGTTTCTGTTGGTACTGAAGTAGGAGAGGTGGAGCCTGGAAAGAAGGTAATAAATCCCGGCCCCTGCATTTTCAAGTTTCTGGGCAATTCATGTTTTTAGATGCTAACTTGCTAAGTGATGCAACTTTTTTCCCTTTGTGAAAATGCTGCCATTTTCGTATGCAGTTATTCTCCTAATACCATCTGAAAAATGCCTTTGTTTTTGCAGGTTCTTTTCTCTGACATTAATGCTTATGAGGTTAGTGGCATTTCTTTTTGGCGAAAAGATCTTTCTGTGTTACTTCTTTTGTCATATTTGTTATTTTTTGGTGGACAAAGAAAGGCTATGTTATTGGGACTCGGATATGAGTGTCGGATACGGGTACGTGTCCAACACGGGTATGTTTAATTTTTCGTTCTAAGTTTTCTGTGTTTGATGGTCCTTGGAGGGACTTATATCGTTATATTCATGCTCAAATATGTGTTGGGCATGGGTACTTATAAAAAAAAAAAAATGAAAAGTTGGAGCAGCATAGAAGAAAGGGGAGTTAGGAAAGAGGCTGTAGCAACTAGCAAGTTTTGCAGTAAGACCAGACCAATCTCAATCTGAGGTCATCATGTCTTTCATTGCTTGCGCTGTTGCTGAAAGCTGTATCTCTCCTAATGACCAACCATTAACATGACGGTAACCATTTTAGTGATAAATGTTTTTTTGGCACATCACCTCATTTCATGTGCAGCATTTATGTTTTCATTCATGGCCATAGGTTATATGTTCAAAAAAGGTTTTTATTTGCTTTCATTAACATACAATAATGGATTATTTTAAAAGTTGGGTGTATGACTGTGTTCGTTCTTTATGCTCTTCTGGTGCTCGCAGGTTGATTTGGGAACAGATACTAGGCACGTCTTTTGTAAGGAGAGTGACTTGTTAGCTGAAGTGAATTGAAGTGTCTGGTGTTTGATCTTAAGATGAAGAATCCACTTTGCTTGTTGGCACTTATGGTGTAACATTTGCCTTGTGCCTGACTTTAGAACTTTATTTCAGAATTGCCTGTGCTTAATAAAGATGGTAAATTCAGCTGCAGGTCTTCAAATCCATTTGCAATGGCCTAAAGTGTAAAGCCAAGAATACTAAAAGATATATTGCGTTTAATTATGAAAACATTCTTATTTTTTTTTTGGGTTCATTTTAACATCCTTTTTATAGTTCTTTTAGAGATTAAGTAAGAATTGGAAATTTTGTTGAATTTTTTCCCGTTTCTTTCCGATGGTACGAAGGAAAGCACTATTTGCATAGCATTTCACTTTCCTTTACTCCTGAATAGAACTGTTAATATGGGCGGGGTAAGTAGAATTGTTCATGTATCAGGTAATTTGTCCTAACAGGCTCAGTTCATATTAGACGGATCAAGTTTAGGTAAAATATTTTATAATTTAAATTAGTTTCATTTAAATTATTGTTTATGTATTAAAAAAAATTATTTAAATTTAAATATTAATATAAAATAATTTTTAATAATATTGTAAATAGTGATATGAGATTTTAAATTAGCTTGGATTCAGTATAATCCTAACTTAAGGCAAGAAAAAAAAAATTGTTGGGTCACAGTTTGGTTCCATGAATACTTTGGGAAGGGTGGGAATTAGATTCGCTCTTTAATCGAATGGAACAGGATCAGATCTAGTTAGAAAATCTTTGCATTTTCAATAAGTTTTATAAATTTGAAAAATTAAAATTATTATTTAAAATGTTAAGATATTACTTTTTATAAAATTTTATAATTAAATTTAAATAAAAAATTAAAAATAACGATGTGAAGGTCCGTCCGATTTGGCTGGGCACGGCTCACGTTTTGAAATAAGTTGAATGAAAACTCTGTTCCTCCAAAGGAAATATATGTCGACATCATTTTGGCGTCTCTCAATCGCCAGGTATAAATATAGCCTGAACAATAATCACCCAAATATATATATATATATAATTAAAAGAAAAAGACGCTAGGGATCTCGATCTGAATATCAATCTCGGTTCTCTCCGGCGACACCTTCTAATTGTTTCCGGTGAGATCTGGAGTTTGGATCCCATCTCGACCCAATCCATAGTCTCTCTCTGACCTAGCGCATCCGAGTAACTATGGCTCCAGTTTCGGCTCTGGCCAAATACAAGCTTGTTTTCTTGGGGGATCAATCTGTCGGGAAGACCAGTATCATCACTCGCTTCATGTACGATAAATTCGATAACACCTACCAGGTATTTATTTCATTATTACACTATTCAACATTCTCTTTTCTCAATTTTATGATCCGCTCTTTGGGTCCCGATTGCAAACTTTCTTAGCAGCTTGATCTGATTCCTTCTTCCTTCGATTCTCTATTTTTCATTTTACGATATTTGGTTAGATTCAGATTTCCTATAGTTTGCCTGAGTTCCCTGGGTCTTTTAGATCCCCCATTTCTAAGGTTATTTGTGTCTCAAATTTGTTAACCAGGCTACCATTGGTATTGACTTTCTGTCTAAAACAATGTACCTCGAAGATCGAACAGTTAGATTGCAACTCTGGTAAGACACGGATTTTTTTTTAAAAAAATTTAAGCTACTGTATTATGGACTTTTATGGGCTTGTAATTTGGCTTTGCTTGCTATTTTATACCCAATACAGACTCTGCTTCTTTTTTCGATGTACATTTGGATTTCTCTCCCAATTCTTGTTTCGTTGTATAGTTGGTGCAATGCGTTACTAGAGAATGCATTTTGCTATATCATATTTAGCATGGAATTATATTTTGCTAGTATTCCTGAATTTTGGTCTGTCTCATTAAGGGTGCATTTGTGTTTAGATGCTGATTGACTACTTTGGTTTCATTTGTTACTCAGATAGTTTGCTGCTGGGTTTTATAGATTCCAATGTCAGCAAATAATGTAATTAGTAACGCCATTACCAAGGATTGATTGCAGGGTTTATTGTTGAAACACTTTCTGTCGCATGTTTGTCATTTTTATTCATTGATATATTTTTTTAATCAAAAATTTTTGACAAGAGTGGCATCTTGAATCTGTATCTGCTTAAATCTTTGTTCCAGGGATACTGCGGGACAGGAAAGATTCAGGAGTCTTATTCCAAGCTACATTAGGGATTCCTCCGTGGCAGTCATTGTCTATGATGTTGCAAGTATGCTATCATTTCACTTTGTTGTCCTCCTTTGTAATCTTCCTATCTCATATATTTGCTTGTTCAGTTGTTATGTTTTATGCACGTTTGCATGGGCAAACATCCCCAATTTGCTAGACGCAATCTTACAAATTGTTAGTTCATTTGCTCAATAAAAGCGCGTGGAGTTTACCAACTGTAATTTTGATGGTGTAGGCAGGCAGTCCTTCCTAAATACTTCGAAGTGGATTGAAGAGGTGCGGAGTGAACGGGGTAGTGATGTTATCATTGTGCTTGTTGGGAACAAAACAGATCTTGTGGACAAAAGGTAATATTAATTTATTGTAGTGGTTGGACTTCCTTGTGAAAATAAGGTAGAGTGCCTTGGCATTAGTTTGTTGTCATCACTTTAGTGTAAACTTGAAGAAGGGAACTTACTGACTTAATGTTTCCCAGATTCTTGCCCTTCATTTAACTGTTTCTGTTCATTCCTTGCATTTTTGGTTGATTTGACAGGCAAGTCTCAATTGAGGAAGCAGAAGCCAAGGCACGTGACCTCAACGTTATGTTTATTGAAACAAGTGCCAAGGCTGGCTTCAATATAAAGGTAAACCATTCTTAACCTATCATGAATATGCCTGGCAATATTGTATTGACTGCATGCTAGATGCTGATGAAAATTGTTGTTCTTAGGGTTAGATTAATCTCAAATGGTACTGGCTGCCTTTCTGTTTTGACATAATAATGAGTGAGATATGATCCTCCAAGAACCCTCCAAATGCATTGAAAAATTTAGAAAAACTGAAAATATAGGCGTCGGATAAGTACCCTCACCCGAGTCTGGGTAACATACTGCATCAATTCATCATAGCATTTGTTCTTCAATCCTTCATATGAATATTCTCTTCCCAGTCAGTACGGGCCAATCTATCTAATTCTCTCACTCTCTGATTGATCTCTTTACAGGCGCTTTTTCGGAAGATTGCAGCTGCTTTACCCGGAATGGAAACACTTTCTTCAACGAAGCAAGAAGACATGGTCGATGTGAATCTTAAGTCCAGCAACGTAAATGCATCTCAGTCGCAGCAACAGTCTGGAGGATGTGCCTGCTGATTTAAACACATCATTAATCTGAGCTCTGCTTTTCGACATTTATTTTTCTGCGATCTATCTACAAAGCGTTTTGTAAAAAATCTGTTGTCCCTTACTTTTTGTAGCATTGGGCTTTATGGGTTTGGTCGAATGTTAAGCATTTAACTTAAAGAGAGGAGATTTATTAAGGTAGTTAAGCTTGTCCTAACCTGGCCTATATATGTACGGTTCTTGTTATTTTACAGACAATTGTGCCAAATTTGCTGGTACACTGTTACTCATGTATTCAGTTTTGTGTCTTTGAGTGGTTATTCTTTCTTCCTTTTTTTTTTTCTTTTTTTTTTTGTGGCTAAAATATTAAAAAAAAAGACTTTTTGAACTATTTCAACATTTGTTAAATAAAGTTTTATACTTTTATCATACTTAAATCAATTTTTTATTTATCTTTTTATATGTGTGTTTTTTTGCAAGATCAATGAAATAATTTATTGACCAAAAAATTAATATATGTGAAGGTTTTTTAAGTATAAATTAAAGGTTAGGAGTTTAATTTATAAAATTTATTTCATTTGTACTTAATTAAATCCTTATTTAGAGTATCTGAAGGTTTTTTAGGTGTCAATTAAAGGTTAGGAGTTTATCTAGATTCAAATTAAAGGTTGAGGGTTTATTTGATCACAAGTTATAAGGTTAAAGGTTTATTTAGATGTACCAAAAATATAGAAATTTATCTAAATAAAGTGATAAAGTATAAAATCAACATTTAACCAAATCTTTAATCATTTATTTACATAAGAAAAAAACACTTAAAGTTTTTTATGTAAAATAATTTTTTTTATGTAAATAAGTCTTTTATTTGGAATAAAAAATTTATTTGGATATAATAAAAGTATAAAATCTTAGTTAAAAAAAGTTTTTTTAATATATATTTTTGCTTAATTTAAACAAATTTAATTATTATAACTTTTTGAATATAAAATATCCATTCAAAATATAAGAAAGCTGATGATGTGTCCTTTTGGGTATGTAAAAAAGCCTATGTAGGTTTTTTTTTTTTTCCCCCATTATTAGTTTCATACATATATTCATCAATCATTAAAAAAAATTCATAAAAAAACATATATTAAAATTTTCATATATTACTAATTGTGTTCAATTCAGATTTCTTGTAAAATATTTTGCAAAATATTGAATCCAGTGGATAAGATTTGAGAGAAATCCATTACGGTGAAAGGCTTTCAAAATCCTGGCTTTCTTTAATTATAGAATGACAAAAAAGGAGAGTGTTGATGATCTTTCCAATCAAACTTTAAACCCTTTTTTTTCCCTTCAAAAAAGTTGAATAATGATTATGAATATAGATTATATATCATAGTTTTTTGAAAATCCTTTTAATCAAGCGAACATTTTTATAATATTCTTCTTTGCTTTTATTTTATAAACTTATTTATGTTATTGTCATTGAAAAATTATTTTTTTTAATAATAATAATTGAACAACTATTTTATCTCCTCTCTTTTAATAATAAAAAAAAACGGGACATTATTATTATGAGAAAAATTCCAGTTAAGAGGAGATATAGAATTTTGGACAATCCTAAAAAAAGAATGAATTTAGCACTAATGCAAATGCAAGTAACTAATAACTTCAGCCGCAAAACTCTAATGTACGTTAGATCTTGTCTGAACGCCAAACTCAATCTAAAAGTAGGTCATGGTTCCGACATAAGCCCCCTC
>JBBYHM010000006.1:231962-253264 GCA_038381775.1 Adansonia rubrostipa | reverse complement strand
TCTTCGTTTTTGAAAGTCCTTTTCACAAAAACAAATGAATAGTTAAAGGGCTAACAAAAGTTTCATGCAAACACAATAAACATGAACTAAGAAATAGAAAGACTACGTCCTCAAGAAAAATTAATGTTCAAAGCTCTATAATTCTTTGGTAAAACTGGCTCTTCAATGGACAAGCAATCCAACGAATCAAAGTACAAATTATTTTCTCCCTATTCAGAGCGTAGCATGTCTTGTACTTAAATAAACAGGAATTTAAATAACAATCGCAACATAATATTATAAATATTATTTTACGATTTTAAATCCTATCAATTGTTAATATTTAATAATATTTATTATTATTGATCGTAATAATATTTATTATGTTAGTAACTATAATATAACAAAAAATATATCTGCAATTACAATTTTAAATCTTCACATAATATCTATATTCCGCGCCAAAACTAACTCTTTCAAGACTTCCTCAATGCAATGCAACCTAAGAACTTTCTTACAACCCCTTTAATACCTTCCAAGGCCCAATTCACGAGCAGGCTTTTACTTGATTATGTAAAATAATGGGATTGGAATTGGAGCCAAGTAATTCAACAAAATACACAATTCCAAACCATGGAGAAATACGAGGAATCAACTTCTAATAACAAACCTTCTTAGCATGTTCTAAAACTTCAACATATATGGATCCCAAGATACAATTAACATTAATATATATATATATATATATGATACTCAGTACCAAAAAATGGTGCAATAATCAAATAGTTAAAGCTAAGGATAAATACTTGAATGCATTCAAGACTTGTAACTTGGGTAGCATGCAAGGCAAACAACACAATTGAAAAACTATCACTGACCCCCTACGACAATGGGTTGCTCATCACCTCAGATGTCATTTTTCAATCTTAAAGCACATTGAAAAGTAAACGAGCAACAAGAAGCCGCGATGCAGCCCGCGAAATTCTTTTGGCTTTTTATTGGTAATCAATATTTAAAAAGCTGAATCAAAGGTCAAAATAATGAGAACTTTGATTATCTATTCAACTCTTCGATTGCATTAAAATAAATAATTTGAATATTAAAAATGCAATTTTAATAGTAAAATATGTGGAGACCTATACCTATCTGCAAAGTTTTGTCTACTTTGACCTCAAAGTCTTAAGGTTTTGTCCAAAAAAAGTTCCTCACAGGTTTGGTTTTAAGTCTCTCTCTCTCTCTCTCTCTCTCTCTCTCTCTATATATATATATATATATATATATATCATAGTAAATCTTTAAAGTCTCTTGACGTGGGATAAGGTGCTACAAACTCCTCCTATTAAAACTTGATATTCTCATCAAGCCTATCACAAAGCAGACAAGTGATACATTAAATAATGTACCTTTTAATCCACGTTGTAAATTATGATTTTTAATGTGTATAGCAAGCCAAGGTTGTATCCATAAAGATTGTTCTCAATTTATAAGTTATTGATGTAAAACTTTAATCTAATATTACAATACATATAAAAAATTTCACAAAAGACACAAAATAAACTTTGATAAGGAGATTGATTGTATTGAGATGCAAATAAAATAATAAACATAGAAGTAAAACTAAGATTTAAAGAAAATGAATTTTAAATCTAACAAATAATAATGATGAAAAGTACGATTAAGGCATCATTTGCCGCCTTTAGACATAAACTATGAGTCAATATCATAATTATCCTCAATTATCTTTTAAAACTACCAAGCGTAAATAGCAACAAGCTTTGCTACCTAAATCTTTCCTTTGTCTTTTTAATTTCTAACTATTAAACAACCTAGAATAAGCTTTCAGATTTAATTTAATAGAAGTTTTAAGATAAGGTTAAGCAATAAACACAAAAGCTCAGATTATTTAACTTAGGTTATGTTCCTCATAGCAATCAATAAAAATTTGACCATAATCATTAATCATAAACTGCTACTAATAAATAGGAAAACAAGATAATTACGAATCAACGTTCCTGATCTAGCAATAGATAATTATCAAGGTCTATTTAGTTGCGCACTAAAAAATCAAGATAAGAGTCATAAACTATTTTTACAATAGAATATAAGAAGTTTCAATAAATAATTGATGAATAATTCTAAAAATCAATTATAAAGTCATTTCTAGAGCTTTAAAATCACCTTTGACCACAAAAGAATTTAGTTACACACGTTTGATGTCTTCAATGTGAGATACGTAAGAAAATTCCAACCAGAAAAAAGACAAGAAAGAGAAAAAAAAGAAACTCAAATATGGTGGCTAGTTGTAATCTCCTCCTCTTAGTCTCCTCCTTGTTCTTTTCTTTCCCTTCTAGTTCTCCTTATTATGCTTTGAACTTCTTATTAATTCTTATCTTGCCTCCCCAAGAATGCTAAGGTTAAGTTTTTATTTATATTAGCTAAAAACCCAAGGTTGGAGAATCCTATTTAAAGTAGGAAATTTGGATGTCACTTTCAAAGTAGATTTAGTTGATCAATTCTTATGCTTTTTATGCAAGTATTCACCTATTACTTGGAGTGCATGGTCAAGCTTTTACTAAAGAATCTGATCTTTTTGACTGCAATATCTTCTTTCATATTAATGATTATGATATTATAAGCTCATTAACATCCTCATTGACATGTTTTTGCTCTATTCCCCTAAATAAATTTGAAATTGAGAAACAAATATAAGTAACTAAAATAAAAATAGAAAACAGGACAAAAAGTGTATAAAATGTTTGATTTATGAATTTATCAATGCGGAGAAAATTTTTTATTAATCACAAATTGCCATGTGTCATAATTCAATTTTATCTCTAATTAAATTAAATTAATTAAGACACAAATAAAGTAATTTTTTATAAATAAATTAAATTAATTAAGAGTAGATTAAGAAATCTTATCTTTAAGATATAAATGAAGGAATTTTATATCTAATTAGAATTAAATTACTTAATAGATAAATAAAGAAATCTTATCTCTAACAGATAAATAAAGGAATTTAATCTCTAATTATATTAAATTAATTAAGAGATAAATGAGATTAATTAAAGATAAATGAAAAAGATAAGTTTTTTTTTTTGAAGAAACCACATTCTTTAAGAATTTTCTTTAAGTTTTTTTTTTTTTTAAGAAACCACATTCTTTAAGAATTTTCTTTTACCTGACTAGCTAGCACTATGAAAAGGGACTTTCCGAAAGCTATTCAACACAAAAGTTCTATAATTCGTAAGGCTAAAGAGAAGACTTTAAAAATCCAAATCCTTTTCAAAGTTAAAAAAAAAATTAAGAACTAAAAGAATTACAAAACTAAAGAAATTTTAATAAGCGTTGTGCTAGTTCTCAAGAATTCTTGAAAAACTATTTTCTAATCTTATTTCGCTAATAGAAAGGATGTCAATTCTATTTTTTAAGACCAAGTTATCTAAAGACCCTTGAAGTAGACTTCATTGATTCAAGATCAAGTCGCGAAGGCCCTTGAATACAAACTTTATTAAAGAGAAATGTCAACTCATTTTTCAAGATTAAGTCTAGAAAACTCTTGAAATGGAATCACTGATTTAAGATCAAGTGTCAAAGACCCAAGGATCAAAGCTTTGTTGAAGAAAAGAATCAAAGGAATTTATGTACTATAAGAATATCCAGGGATTCTAATCTTCAAGTTTGATAAATAAAATTATTTATTTGTCTTAAATTTTCTTTTTCATGTTTTGGCTTGAAATTTTTGTGCACACCAGAATTGCTCTTAAGTGTTGTAATTCTAGAGGTGGGTCCACTATGTAACACTTAGCTCCTTTAAGATTAGAGAGGTGATTTCCATTTTGTAGCACTTAGCTTTTATATTTTGGTTGATGATTACTCTAATATAGATTATGCAAACCCAATACCAAAATGCAAGGTATTCTCTGCTTTGAACCATTGGGCCTCACAATTTTGTCCACAAAAGGCACCTCACAAGTTTGAGTTTAAGTCTCTACATATATATTATAATAGATCCTCAAAGTCTCCTAATGTGGGATGAGGGAGCTATAATATAATCTATAAACAAAATGTAAAACTCAAAATAACTTATAGGATCATTTGATGATGAACATGGTTTTGATTCACTAGTTGGAGACAAATCACATAATCGAAAATTGTCTATTTGCCATAACCTAGATCTTTTCTTATTGTAGAGAATCCTATTAAGATTTTTTATTTCATGGTTGTCTTCATTATCTAGCTGAATAAACTTAAACTTTTTTCATGATCAAAATACTTTTAAAATGAAGTTATTTTCCTTTCTTAATCTTTTGTTTATTAATTGCTTCTTAGCGGTTTTTTATTTTTATTTAAAAGTTTAACATCCTAAAGGAAGTTATTATTGGAATGGTGCCCATTATGGCGGTCATTTCCAATATCTCTCAGTCACACATAATGGGCAGAATATTCTCATGATCAATTTTAAGAAATCGATATCTCTTTTCTCTACAAAGTTCATACAAGAAAAAAGGTCATCTAACCAACATAATTCATAATTTTTAAAAGCTGCCTGCTATGCAACTAGTAGGCTATGTAATAGCTCAAAAAATTTAAGTAAAGTAAATATGTAGCACCCTAATTTCATTTACCCTTTGTTGAGATTAAGCTCAAGGAAAGAAAAGTAGAGTAATATAAAGGAGAAGATATTCTTTTCCTTTGTTTAGATAATATTTTTAATTTAGGGGAAAATAAAGAAAACTGAACATCCCTTACTTTCCCTTGACATGTCTAGTTTTATAAACCCCAATTTGGAGTAAACTGAGAGAAAATAAAAGTTATCCAAATAAAAGATACATATTTTCTTTCCTTTCATAGCCTTCTTTTATTTTATTTTCTTTTTTTTTTCTTTATTATTGTTATCCAAATATAGCGTTAGCCTCAATTCAAATTTCTCATGATCTTTGCTATACTTCTTATATAATGAACTTTTGTATTCACAATTATGTCTACCATACAAAACATAATTGGTTGATCAATGAATACAATCAAATAAGACACTAAAATGATCTTTCTTTTTCCTCGAACCTCTCCATTGCAATTCAATTTCTCTCTAGATATGTTCCATTTAACCATTAACAATATTCTAAGATAGCTAACATTTAAATAAAATGTCAAGAAATAGTCAAAGGTCATAAGTTTACAAAATAAAGATCCTTAATTGATCTCATGGGTCTAACACAACTTAAAAGCAAAGATCAATTCTTTTGTTACCTATACTAGTCAGATAATATCCAAGTAGTATGAAACACATGCTACAATATTGTGCTCATTTTCTTTGGGAATGTATGCCTATATGACAATATCAATACCTAAAAGTGATAATTCAAATACACTTAGTATCTAGCTTGAGTTTACAATTCTACTTTTTGAAAAAACTTAATAAAAGGGCTTTTATCTAACACATATAAATAGATAAAGTGAAATGTGAGAACATTCATTTTAGGTCATAATTTCATCACTATAAGACTTCATCTTAATCCGTTATCAAGGTACTTTTGTTTTAAGCTTTAGTTCTTGTAAAACTCTTAGTTGCAAAGCTTAAAACTAATCTTGTCTCTACATGGCACTAAGCCTTAAATGTGATTGCTAGTGTGAGAAGGCTAATCATTTGTCCGACATGCCTTTAATCTCATATATGTACTTAATATATACATACACATGTATACTTTCAAAAAACAAAGTACAAAAATTTAGTATGCATTAATCCTTGTGAACAATAAACATAAATAGGAAAGTACAAATTATTCGTCATGAGCAACTTAGCTAGTACATTAAATTCTATGTAATCCTAGATATCTAACTTGTCTATCATACACATCTCTAGGAATTAGTTTTGAAATCAATCTGTAATCATTTTATGCCTACATATATACTGTATGTTGACTTTTTTATGTGCAATCATGTTTTTCACAAAATTAATTTTGGTATCTAGGTGTTTGATTCTTGAACAATATTTGGGATCTCTCAAGAATGAGTTTGCAACTTAAATATCATAATTTAACAACATTGAGTTTGATGCATCTTTATTGAATGCCAAAGTATTCAAGAATCTCTTAAACTAAATACATTCTTGCATCATTGCTTAAAATACCCCAAATTCAGCTTTTATATTGGGAAACTATACAAGTTTATTTATTACTACTCCAGAGATTACTCCAATATTAAGTAAGAAATCATATCTGAAGGTGGATTCCTTTTATCTAAATCTCCTTCCCAATGTGCATCCTATACCTAATTTGATGCATATCACTTCATTCGTAGCGTAACGAAAATCCACAGTGCCTTTTAGATACCTTAATATATTTTTAACTACTTTTTATTTGGGTTCATTGGATTCTATTGATATCTACTAATGAATCCAACAATTTAGTAGATATCAAGCCTTGTGCACATCGTCGCATACATAAGGCTTCATTTAACATGAGAATAAGGAACTCTTGCCATTTGTTCCTTTCTCTCGTAAAGCCCAAGGACACTTTCTTCTACTTGGGCCTTTGCCTTTGGTAATAGAAGTATCAATTGGCTAATAATTTTGCATTTATGAATTGTTCAAGAACTTTCTTAATATATGACTCCTGTGAAAGAGCGAGTAATTTCTTAGAACTATCCTAAATGATTTTTCACTCTAACAATGCAAGCTATTTTACTCATGTCCTTTATCTCAACTTTTAAGCATGATTAAGCTTTCGTCGTAATGATAAAATCCTTGCATTTCTAGCCAATAGTGTGCCATAAAAAAAATGACAAGATTACAAACTTGTTTTTAGTTCTTTTGGCATATGTAAGGTGTTTTTCATCAATCATGATAAAATCATATAAACGATTTCCTAATGAAATCTAATATGCTACTATTTGGAAGATTGTTTAAGACTTTTGACCTTTGTCAGTAAAACCTACTAATTGTTCCATGTAGATATCCTCTTCCAATTTTTCATATAAAAAGGCAGCTTTTACATCCATTTGATGCAACTCCAAATCTAAACTTGCTACTATGGCTAGAATTAAGCACATATAGGTAAACCTTATAAGCAAAGAGAAAGCTTTCTCATAATCAATTTCCTCTTGTTTAGCATACCTCTTAGTTACAAGTCGTGCATTTTATTTTTTATTAGTCCCTTCAAACTTATGTTTAATCTTGAGAATCCATTTATTTCCAATTACTTTGCGTGTTTGCAATAGATCTATCATTTCTCAAATATTTTTGATCTCATTGACTCCATTTTTTTCTTCCATTGCCGTAATCCATTTTATTTTGCATTAAAAGAAAGAGTTTCTTAAATATTTCTTCATTGTAAAGAAATCGTTGTATGCTACTGATAATTTTTATTGACTTTCATTTTTGGTCAGTAAAAAATGTCCATACCAACATATTTTTGTATCCGTTAGTAAAGGGTAGATATACTGAAGATAGCCTTTTGCGTTGACATAAGTTAGGTCTATTGTGACGGTTAACTATTATTCATCAATATAGAAGCTATATATTGACAGCATTACTTTAACTGTCAGTAAATCTATGTTGTTAAAAAATACTCATTTTTTTATGTTTTTGATGTGATATTATTTTTAATTTAAGATTTTTATGAAAAAAAAGACATATGGCAATGGGCAAATTAATTTGTCGATCACTGTAGTTCATTAACATAATTAAATAACCCTCCTTACTTTCCCTCCTTTTTATCCAATTTTTAGGGTTTTTAATCTTTTTTCCTTTTTTTTAATTTTCTTTGTTTGCGAAATAAGTAAAGAAACCGCTTTCGCAACTAAATCCTCAACCACAATTTAGAACTATGGTGCCTACTAATACCACAAAAGTGGCACCCAAGAAAACTGAGAACCTACCTCTTGTGTCCGCAATGCCTGCTCAACCTGAAGCATCTGCACCTTCTAGCATTGATGCCCCTGAGACTAACAATATTCCCGAGGAAGGTATCTTGTGTCTGTGTGCATGCGCCTGTTCTGTTTACAAAAATGGACTGTTGAAGTACCTTTGAGTGAATAAAATAATATATGCGGTTTCTTTACTCTCGCTACGTGAGAACTCACATGATCTCTTATAAGTTGCAATGCTTTTAGCTCAAGTAAGTATTGACTCTATTTAACTCACAGTTAAGGGCCATTCCGTTTACATTAGAAACTTTCCCTCAATGTGACGTCTGCACAGCTGGAGCAGGAGTTTAAGAAGTTTGGACCAATCAAGCAAGGGGCTGTCCAAGTTAGAAACAATAAGGTTGGTTGCTAACGCATTAAATGGATAGATTACATTATCGTTCGCTTGCATTCATTTGTTGATATTTCTATATTCTGTTTCTTCAACAACAGGGGTACTGTTCGGTTTCATTGAATTTCTGTCTCTGAGCTTCATGGATGATGCAATTCAGGTATGGTCCTAGTTTGATATAAATTGATAGAATGTTTCAAAATTTTCAACTTCTTTCAGTCTATACCTTTGACTGCCCTTGATTTCAAGCAAGTTCTGAAAATTATGTGGGATGAGTGACATATTCCTGACACCCTCGCCCCCTCAACGGTCAAACCCCACCACGAGCCTTACAACCAAGTAGGGGTAATAGATTTTCGTCATCAACATCTTTTTAATATCTTTTATTACTGCTTTTATCCAAGTTCCGCACAGGACAGTGCAACTTTGTGTCCCTTCGGCATCTTATTAGCTTCTCAGCTGATCACCTAAAGCTTTTAATTATATATAGGAACCATGGAGCAAGTATCAACTAACGCTAATTGAGAGGAAATGAACCTTTTTAAGTAGCTTTTTTTTTTTCTTTCTCTTTTATCAAATTTCCTCGCTTTGGAAAATTATACAACAAATCGATAAAAAATAATTCAAGAATCAGTTGCATGGCAAATATCAGTAAAAAAATCAATGCTTGGTGTGTGTATTGATTATGTTCCTAGCTTAGTGCTTCTCTATTTGCTTTGATTGACTCCTAATCATTTGTGCACTAAAATGCAAATGCTTTCATGTTGTCCAAGTGTCCAAAACTTCATTTCTATTTTTCTTCACTTCCTCTCCCATCCTGTCTCCTCATTTGCATGCATGTGCAATGCCAAACTAGTTAACTTTTTCATGAGTTATTTGTCTAACAAGTAGTCACTTCATCTTTAAGAGCATGTTGTCGTTGTCTCTTTTATTGAGATGGTTATGAAAATTGGAAGAAAAATGCATGCGTCTGTGCGTATTGAAGTTCACATAATTCACACTACAAACGGATGCATGATCTAGGAAAAATGAGTTTGGCACGGCCAATGCTCTTTGTCTGGAATTGTACTTTTCCTATTCTTGAACTTTAGGATAAGATTGACAAAAATTTTCGGAAGACATAGAGAAATTTATTTCCTTTATTTGAAATTAAAAAAAAAAAAAAAAAAAAAGAAAGAAAAATCCGCTTGGGAATTCAGTGATAAATACTACATTGCTAGGTTAGTGAACTTTTTTTCTGTGTTTGAGCTCATTTAATTTGAGGCTATTTTTATTTGCTACATATGATACGGGATGTTGCTGGTTGATCCTAAAAGGCCTAGTGTGATCTCATAATCGTATATGCAATGGTCATGGTGCATGGTAACTACCGTTGCATACAGCAAGGTCTTATATGGTTGAGCTGATGCTTATTGTGGTCTATTTATATCAGATGAAACTTTAAGCATGGCACCTGATTCCTTAGATCGGCCTGTATTAGAATCATTTGAACTATGCATACTGTATTTGCTTGGAAGGGTTCTTACTAATGTGTGCACCAGGTCCTCGCAAACCTTATGTCAACCTGAGTTGTTTGAGATTATGGCAAGATGACATTATTTCCCTTGCTTAGCCAAGTTATTGTTTTTCCTTTTCAAATCACATCATTGTTCTAGCTAGTTGATACCATCCCTTATCTTCAGCGAGGATTTAAATTACAGTCGTGACGCAACATAGCGATTTGTTATTTTGTGGTTTCAACTCTCACCATTGTTGATATTTATTAATATTTTTTCCTTTCAGAAGTAAAAAATCATAGACTTTCATAAACTACCTTAAAAATCATTATAATTTATTATGTTTTACAATAAGTTGTGTAAAATGGAAAAAAAAAAACAATCACGAACATGATAACATACGTTATGTCCGCAACTATGATAAATAGGAAACAACCGAAACGCATCTACGATGGCAACTTAAATCTTTGATTTTTCAGTCTTAGCTGCAACACTATACTTAAAGTGTTATTCCCTGCTTAAAACTTAAGTGATTACCCTTTTTTTTCTTAAGTAGTCAATCTTCTATTATAACTTTATATTTTAAGACATTGAGCTTATTGAGCAATAAACTTTAATATTCAGGCTCAACCGACTACAATTGGAGAGCGTCAAGCTTTTGTGGAAGTATAAAGAACTTCAACTAGTGGTAAGTAAAAGTCTATGAACTTGTCTATATGGTCTTCTCTTAATTGATTAGAACATAAAATTTCTTCTTGAAAACTCTGGAAAATTTTTAAAACTAGAGACAAAATGGAAATGATGTTTGATTAGTTTGCGATTGTTAACTTCCATACTGCACAAAGTCGAGAGACTGATCTAATGAAGTTGTCATGATACTGCTGTTTCTTATAGGTGGTATAGGGAAAGGTGGCT
The DNA here is from genome assembly GCA_038381775.1 of Adansonia rubrostipa. Taxonomy (NCBI): domain Eukaryota; kingdom Viridiplantae; phylum Streptophyta; class Magnoliopsida; order Malvales; family Malvaceae; genus Adansonia; species Adansonia rubrostipa. Next base: position 242,617 of record JBBYHM010000006.1, on the reverse strand, counting down.
TCCCTTCCAGAAGGGGACGGTTTCGAAGTGACAGCTTCAGGGGTCGATGCAACTGTGGTGGTAGCCGAAGCATTGGCAGAAATGAGTACGGAGATCGAGGTGAATTTTCCGGACGACCTAGGGGTTCAGCTTGGCGTGGAGGGAGAGGGTGAAACGGCCGTTCAAGTGGACCAAAACAGATTTCTGCTTCGTCAAACCCGATTGAGTAAAACTGCTTCTCTTGGTGGAAACTTTTGTTTTGATAGGGTTAGTGCTCAAAATTTTCGAGGAAGTGGATTTAGTGACTTTTACCTTAGCAATTGGAATGAATAGGAATCAAATTTTTAGATGAAAGGCAGTGATGTAGCTTCGAGATTCTTTGAGACAATTGTGTAGGCCCTCTTGTTACCATGACAACCCTATGCTTTGCTCGGTAAGAAGGATTGAAGGGGTAAGAGTAAAGGACTTGTTAATCTATCGGCTAAACTATAAAGTAAAAGAATTATTATAAATTTTAGCGATTAGATCAAAATAGATTGAAACCCGATTTTTTCCCTAGTTTTTTACTAGGTATATGTACAGTCTTCTAATTGTTAAATGTAGCTCAGGAACATATTTTTTTTTCCTAGCTCAAGAATATGGAGCAATTGTTGCCGGCCTAGGCAATATATCACGACAATGTAGCAGCCATGCTGAGATCGTACAATTAGTGTTAACAACAGTTAATCCATCGAGAGGGATTTTGACTGATGGAAATATATGATTGTTTGGCTTGAATGATATATTGCTTCATTATCATAATCTCTTCTCCTGGTTCCCCTTCTATACTTTAGAGTGATGAAAGTAGAAGTCCACTTTCCGTAATTTCCTTGCCTTTTTTTTTAGTACGAAGAAGGGTTGCAGAAATCAGAATCTGAATATTAAATTTATTTGATGTCACTTTTTAAAAGCTGACTACATAAATTAACTGAACTATATTCTAAGTTTTTTTTAAAGTCTTTTATAGAACTATTTTATCCTTTAGTTTTCTTGGTTAAGAATTTTGTAACCAAAGCTTAGGACCTTATTCTTTCTTGAGTACGGGATGGCAATAACAGTGTAAATTTGGATATCCACAATTATTCGATTTATTTTTTACAAATTTGGAACGAATGAAAATTTAGATATTCAAATTTGCTATTTAAATCCGAATTACTTTTGCAAATAATAGATTGCGATATACATTTATTGTAAAATGTAAAAATTTATGTTCATGAAAAGAATCGAACCTTAACTTTCAAGGTTATCTATTTATTGAATTCAGATTTTTAACAAATTGGATATCCAACAAATAATTTTATTTAATTCAAAGTCGGATAGTAATATATCGATTTTAATTTGGATAATTAAATGAATTTGAATATTATGACACTTATGCAGATTCATATTCGAATATTATAAAAAATATATAAATATTCAATCCGTTATCATCGATGGACTACTACAAAAAATATAGATGCAATAAATGGTAAATTGACATCGCACTTATTAATGAGTATTTGTTGCAATTTTCTTTAGTAATTTTCAACTATTTTAAATATATTATTTTATGATGAAGTTTTTAAATTTAGACGAGGGAAGGTTGTCATGTTTCTCTTTTATTATATTAATTATTGTAATTTTTATAACTATTATATTATTTAATACAACATCATAAAATTAAAATTTTGTCATGTTTGATTTTTTATTATATTAATTTTTGTAATTTTTTAATTTGTTAATGTTTAAAATTCTTAATGATTTTCTTTTTTTTTTTAAATATATTTTAGAAGTTATGCGTCAGCTTTGAATTTTCAAGATGTAAACAATTTTTTCAATATATATAATATATATTTTTCAAATACTTTCTGATTTACAAATGCATTTAAATAATGATTTTTAGCAAAACTTCAACTTGCATGGATTGAAAATATTATTACAAAATCTTATTATATTTGGAGTGATTTTTTTTATAGTTATTACGTATGACAAAAATATATTATAATTGCAATGACATTTTATTATTAATGTTTAATTAATTATTTTAATGTTTTATACAAAGATAAAAAAAATCTCTATTATATTCATTACAAGATAAAAATCATTGCAAAATTTTATTAGACTTGCAACAACTTTTCATCAAGTGTTTTTCCATTGTGTTGTCTAATTAGTTTGGACTTTAATGTTTTATGGAATGACAACATAGTTGTTAGGAAACTCTCAACTATTTTTCTTAATAATAAAAGGAAAAATCGTCACAAAATCATATTAGATTTGCAATAATTGTGTAAAGTTTTGATTCTAAATTAATATATTAGGAATAATACTAGTAACTATTATTTTTGGTTCATTGGCATGTAACATATTAGGAATAATATTAATATATATTAGTTTAAAAAATATGATTGGAGCAAATATAAAAAACCATTTTTTATCATAAATATTAAAAAAATCATTTTTAAAAAAATAAATATTAAACATAATTAATTATTACTAGCCAAAATCAAGATTTTATAAAATACGATTATATGATATGAACATGACATGATAAAAATAATTAAAGCACCATATAAAAAAGTAACATGAACATAGCATGAATGTTTTGAAATATGTCTAACGCATATTGTTAATGTGTCAAATTTTATATTAAATATATAATACTTTAAATATAATTATGAAAAAATAATATAAACATAATATAAATACACGAATAATCCAAACTTAAATTTTCTTTTATTGTTCTTTTTGAAGATTTGTGAGACTTTAGTTGTATTGAACTTTGTCTAAGTTGTAATCTTACATAATTATACAAAGCCAAAACCTTTAGCAAAAAAGACAATTGTCTTACTTGGATGATCTAAGTTTTCGACATGTGGACAATATTAAATAATTGACATATGTCTTATACTTAATTTATTTTGATTTGATTTAAACTCTAAATATTTTATACAAAAACTTTTTGACCTTTTTAATTGACTTTCCTTTTACATTTATAGCACCTACAAAAATAAGAATATTATATGGCCAATATTTTAAAATTTTATAATTGACTTACCTTTACATTATACAATTAGTATTAACTTCTAAAACATTTACTATAATATCTCTAGATATATGTAGTAATATTATATTCAATGTTTCGAAATTTATCACTAATTGTATAATATAATAAGCTTAAATATATATATATATACAAAGAAATTATGTGATCTTCAACAAAAATATTATTGGCTATTCTTCTGTTTGATGCAATTTTATATGTTTTTTATACAAAATTTATTTAGTAGTCTTGCTTACTCCTTTTTCGAGTTTTTTTATGTTTTATTTGTATATTTTTTCCGTAGGTTTTGTTTTAGAATAATAAATTATCAAATGTATAGTTTGGTATTTTTTTATTCAATTTGATTATTCTTTACGTATCTTATTTTCATTTTAAGAATGAGCTGACAAAAGCTATGTTACTGAACTAAATAAGTATCGGATATATGTCTAAATAAATATGTTAAAATATAAATAAATTTCCGTGTATTGTATGTTTTTAAAACTAGTTTATCATAATATATCGTCTAATCATATTAATAATATTTTTTTTAGATTTTGTAAAAAAAAATTACTACTTTTCTATTTCTTTACTGTATTTAAATAAATGCGAAAGTAATATAGAATATCTCAAATTATAAAATATTAAAATTGTGCATTTTTTTCAACAATAATAACCATTATCAAAATTAATAAACTTCGTTGCAAAAAACTACAACAAAAATTATGTTTGTGTAAAAATATTTGAAACGATTATACTCATTTGAAAATAATTAAAAAAAAATTGGTGTCAAAGTTGGTTTGGATTTGTAAGAAAAACTTATTAGACAACCAAAATAATGTTAAGTAAAATTGTGGACAAACAAATATATGTGATTGTCAAAATTAAGTCTAAACAAACAAAATAAAATCGTTAGAAAAAAAATATTCAATTTATAATGTAACAAACAACATGAAATTGCTGCCCGAGACATTTTTTAAAATGACTTCTCGTATTATCGAAATTATTGCATTAACATCGATGTTAGTTGGTTCAAGTAGTTCAGTACTTACTTTCTTTAAGTACTTATTTTCCTAAAATAAAGTCTTGGGTTCGAATCTTATGAATAGAGAAAACTTTAGTCGAGATTCAATAAACCTCTGGATACTAAGGTTTCGACTAAACAAATTATTGCATAAACTTTAGCTAAGGAAATAAGGGTAATAATTAGACCTTATGGGTTGGGCAGTCCACTTGTCCCAATGAGCCTAGTTTATTTTGGGTTGAGATAGGGTAGGAGTTTTTTTTTGGGTTTTAATTTGGTCGACCTGAATTATTGTTAAAATAATTTTAAAAATGCTTTTTAAATTTGAATTATAAATATTAATATAAAATAATATTTTAATATCATTTTAAAGTGAAATGGGATTTCAAGCAAACATCGACTCAAACTTAGGCAAGGAAAAAAAAATTTTTCAAACCACAACCTGGTCTAATCTATGAATATCTCTAACAATAACCTTACAATGGTTTTTATCATTGCAAATGGGTTCTGACCATAATTAAATAAGATTTTACCACGACTTTTAATAATATAGAATTCATCACACCCATTTTGCGAGTGAAAAATTTTTTCTTAAAAAGTTATTTTTTAAAAAATAATAATAAAATAAAAAATAAAGAGGTGATTTTTAAGTGAGTAGTTTCTTTTTTTAAAATTTTTTTTTCAAATTAAAAGATATATTTAAAATTTTGAGTTGTTATTTTTAAGATTGAAAGATTTAAATACCTTTGATTTTGTTTTATCTCCATAATTATAATTTGTCTTTATGCGTAATATCATATAGATTGCTGAAAGTAATGTTTTAGTAGTGTTCTACTTTAAAAGAAGTAGAAAGTTTAACTAAGCATTTACCTTATCTATGATATTATAAGATACTTTATTTGATTAATTAACCAATCATTTTATTTGATATTATAAAGCCTGAAAATAGAAGTATTGTCTTTTAGATTTGGAGGCTTACCTGACACTCAGAGAGAACATGTTCAGTTTTTTTAACGTACAAAGGAAACTAGATGAGAAAAGATATTTGAATCCTTCATTAAATGACAGTTTTTGAAGATAATCAAGTTCATTTTGAAGTACTGACACAACTTTATTTGCTGTTTTGGAGCAAAATAATAGCTGCAGTCAGTGGAATCATTACACAAACAACTAAAAATGCAGTTGAAGCATTTGTAATCCTCTGAAGAACGATGGAACAATCAAATGAGCATTTGCAGAAGACGGAAGAACTATTGTATTGTTTTATTAGAAATCAAATGAAACTCAAGAGATAAATATAAAATTATACAGTGGATATATATAAAACTAATCTGCATTCTTCTGCAGAGTCATCAGTGAACCCCTAACCCAGAAATAGCATCAGAAAAATGGGTAAAATCTGTTTTACAATTTACAAAGTGGCGATAACTACGGATAACAACTCTACCTGAGGGCAGCCATTGACAATGACAAAGGCCGGGGCTTTACCTCCTACAAACACCATGTTAATCAAACCTGGCGGTGCAACTAACATGATGGTGGTTGAAGCTTTGCCGTGTAACTAACACGATGGTGGTTGAAGTTGCTTCAGCCGTCGGACTACTTGCTTCATTGTAGGTCTTGTTGAGAGAGAATCGACAGTACACACGACAGCCAAGTGTAGAACTTCTACCAAGTCATTCTGGGGACCGGCATCCCATAACCCTGCGGTGAAGAACTCCTTGGCCTGGCCTTGTCGCAAGAGCAAGCAAGACCATTGAACGATGTTAAAACCGTTTCCGTAAGGCAAAAAAGAGGGATCTAAAGCTTTCTTATCTGAAAGCAACTCGAGGAGCACCACCCCATAACTGTAAACATCGGCTTTATCAGAAACACGGCATGTCATTGCATATTCCGGAGCAACATAACCAAAAGTTCCAGCAACGCCTGTGGTAGCATGGGTTTCAGACATGCCCAAAAGTCTGGCCAAACCAAAGTCCGATAAATAAGCATTGTAATCATCATCCAAGAGGATATTGCTGGGCTTGACGTCGCGATGGAGAATACGCGGGACACATTGATCGTGCAGGTAGGCAAGGGAGCGAGCTATGTCCAAAGCAATCCTGTGAAGTATCCTCCAATCCGTAGCTCTTGTGGACCTCTCCTGAATAAACTTTTCTAAGTTACCACCTGGCAAATAATTGTATACAAGGAATGTTTCCATTTCACTGGCATGATAACCAATTAGAGTTACAAGATTTGGGTGGCGCAACCTCCCAAGGATTTTAATTTCTGCATCAAACTGTTGAAAACCTTGCAATCGTCCGACTGCAAGCCGCTTTATTGCCACCAAGACTCCCGGAGAGATCTCTGCTTTATAAGTCGACCCAAAACCTCCGTTCCCGATACAGTTGCGGGCATTGAAATTCCCTGTAGCCTGCACAACACTGTCGAATGTCAATGGGACCCCAATGTCACTGAAAATTGTCACTTCTTTTTTCGTGGTGCTGACAATTTTGGATTTTGAATTCCGCTTCCTGGTATAAAGGAATAAAATGACAAGAGCCAGAAGAACTGAAAAAATGGCTGAAGCACATGCTATTGTTGCTATCTCAATTGAATTGAAACCATTATTTACATTCCTTTGGGTTGCGGATCCCATTGGTGATGCAGCATAATTTTGTGAATCACCTGCCCTTGCTTGATCCAAAGTTGGCATTAAGGAGCATGCATGGCAAGGCTGTAGAAGAGGGTTTCCAAGAAGACTGCTGCATTTAATCAAATTATTACTCGATGGCAGCGGCCCCGACAAGTTATTGAAGGACAAGTTGAATGCAGAGAGCTTGGTCACATTTGCCCAACCAGAGGGAATTAGCCCAAAGAGTTTGTTGTTATTGAGCAGAAGAACGGTCAGGTTTCTCAAATTAACCAGACCTTCAGGAATTTCACCAGAAAGAGAATTTGATGACAGCTCCAGCATTTCTAAAGATTGCAACTGCCCAAACGTGGAAGGAATAGATCCAGTCAGATTGTTAGCAGCCAGAGAAAGATACCTGAGATTCTTCATCTCCTCAAAACTGCTCGGAATCTGGCCTTGTAACAGGTTCTGACTCAAATTAAGGGAAACGAGTGAAACCAAGTCTCCGATGCTAGAGGGAATTGTCCCAGTTATTTGATTCACAGACACATCTAGAAATTTGAGAGATTTGCAAATTTTACTTATTTCGGCTGGAATCTGACCAGACATTCTATTGTAGCTAACATTAACAAAAAGTGCACTCAACCCATTGCAGTTCTCAAACAAATTCCCAGGAAACGGTCCACTGAGCAAGTTCTCTCCTGCATAAAATGTATAAGAAATCTGTTTCCCTAATCTCTGCTGTGCGATAGGCATTGACAGGACACTGCCAGTAAAATTGTTATCTCCGAAGTTGTGAAACACGGTAGGATCACCATCCCCTCCGAAAAACGCAAAATATCTTCCAACCAGAGCTTTACTTGCCAAAAATGATAAATATGCAGAAGTTGGGTTGAAGGGTTCAGAGGAATATGAATCCGCGGTAAGAACTTCAGGGCATCCACGGTTGTAGAATCTAGGGATAGAACCTGACAAGGAATTTTCACTAACATCAAACACACTCAGACAAGGAACGGCAAGTTCCTCAATAAGCTCTCCAGTGAGGCGCTTATTCGAGCTTAAGTCAAGGTAACGGAGCTTCTTGCAGAGACTAAGATTAAAAGGAATTTCCCCGGAAAAAAAATTCTGAGCTAAATTTACCATCTCCAAGTTATCACAAGCACCCCAATCACCTGGCAGGCTGCCCTCGAGCGTTGCCCTTGGAGCCCATAATACCCTCAGCTTTGAAAGCTTCGTAATTTCATAAGGAATACCACCTTGGTAAAAATTAAAATCATCATTTACAGTATTTCGTTCTTCTTTAGCCATAGCAAGGTCATCATATGGATTAAACATATTTGAGAGCACAAGCACAGTCAATCCAGAACAATTTCCAAGCTCAAGAGGTATCGGACCACTCAAACTATTCCTTGAAACATCCAACACTTCGAGATTCTGAAGCTGACCGATTTCAGGTGGAATTCCTTCCTCCAACAAATTCGTATACAACAACAACGACCTCAACTGACTACACTTCCCCAAACTAGCAGGAATCTGCCCAACAAAGTAATTCCCCGACAAATCCAAATGCTCAAGCTTACAAACTTCACCAATATCAGCTGGCAACAACCCACCGAGCAATGTAAACGACAAGTAAACACCTCTAAATCTTCCAACGAATCCGGGAACGGTTCCATTCACAAGATTACCAGCCAAATTCAATACCTCCATTTGTTCCAAACTGGAAAGCCAACTTGGTATCTCTCCACTAATGTTATTAAACCCCAAATTAAGAACTCTCAAATTCTTTAACCCGGAAACGCTAACAGGCAATGACCCAGATAACAAACTGTTCTCTAAATCAAGTATTTCCAATTTTTCCAACTCCCAAATTTCAGCAGGAATTTCACCACCAAATCTATGAAAAGGAAGTGAGAAAATCCTAAGTTCACTCAATTTTCCAATAGAAGGCAACAACTTTCCAGACAAACTCCCGTTACTTTCCCCACAATTCCTTCTTATACCAAATCCATAAAATGGAAATACACTATAATCAGAACAAGAAAACGAGACAGAAGAAGAAGACGCATATATACTGTCGCAATTACCTTTCTTCCTTTCTCCAAAACCAGTTATGTTAAGAGACAAAACCTTGAAGTTTTTGTCACATGTAACACCAGACCATGCACAGTGGTGGGAATTTTCGGACCAAGTGGACAAAAACCCTGCAGGATCTGATACAGAATTCTTAAACTCAAGAAGAACAGCTTTGTCCGAAAAATTATCACCGCAAACGACACTGTTCAATACACAGGAGAAGAGCAAGAACAATGGCTGCCACTTGATCACTGAAGCTGAAAAGGAACCCATTTCTTTAGATACCCTTACTTCAAAGCACTTAAAGAAAAAGCTTCTTTTAGGCTTAATCTATAAGAAAATTTGATGATGGAAATCTGGGTTCCTCTTCTTTTTTTGCGTGCTTTCCTTCAACTCTAATCTTTTGGGCTCTTTGGAAAGCGAGATAAAAAAAAGGAACACAAAGAGAAAGGAAAATTTCAACAATGAAAGGCGCGTTGTTCTTCTTACGTCTTCCTCTGTTTCTCGTAACAATGTTTTTGTTTTTGTTTTTGTTTTTTTTTTTAATTATATTTTGGGAGAAATTTATAGATGTATATGAAGTTCTCTTTATTTATGAAAATATCTATAATAGTTTTATTATGTTTTAATTGAGTCCTGATTGATTGGATTTTATGGAGATTTCCAAATATAATGGAAATAGAGTTGACTTAATTGATTTCAATTTGAAACTGATTTGATTGGCATTTTGAAAAGAAAATTTTGTCACATTAAAGTAGCAAATAAAAATTATTCTAAAACTTTATTTATAATTTTATACTTTTTTTTTTTTTGCAAAATCTTTGGTTTATTAATGATTTTTTTCTTTAGCCCTTTATAATATTCAATAAAAAAATATAACAAGACTAATAAAATTATAAAACAAAAAAGTAGCAAACACTGAAAATTATATAAGGATTTAATTAATGAAATTTATACAAAAATAAATAAAAAGTTAAAAATAATTAAATAAATTTTAAAATAAAATTAACTTAAGTCGGTAAAACTTACTTTGCATTTCAATATTTTTAATTGAAAAATTAACCATCAAGCGATTTTTTAAAAATGATCTTTCGAGCACATTAAGAATTAAATCATTGAATATTTAATTCTAAAAATTTAAAATTTCAATAACTTATCAACCACACTCTTATACGACATCTTGCGTTACACAACAAAATAGAATTATTATTTTTTATTTCATAGTCCAAAATTGTCAGGGGTTTTTTTGAAAACCAACAAAAAACTCATGGCTCTTTTACAAATATTTCCAAACTTTGGTTCTTTTAATTGAAATTTTCAACTTTATCTTTAATGTAGTTTTTCTTTCTAAATAGTTTAAGCCGTTTGGATTTGTCGTTTTCTAGCGTAAGAAAAATAGAAAATCCAACAGGATGGTGATTGGGTCCTACAAAACCGGACAATAAATGCATCATCACCGTCAATTTATGGGCTGACTGGTCGTTAAGAATTTAGTTTCCAATAACTTTTAATTCAATTTTGCTCACGATTGATTTTGATTTTTTTTTAAAAAAATTAATATATTTATTTAAATTTATTTGATATATATAAATATATATTAATTAAATATATGTAATTATTATTTATCAAAAAAATTCATGCATGATTTTCATCGAATTTGGAAAAAAAAAAAGTAAAGTTAATTTTTTATAAATATTATCTTATTCCTTTATTTTTAAATATCATTTTTGTTAGTATTATTAGAAATTGATTGATATTTCTCTTCGGAAATAATACTATATGTTGTTAAAAAGTTCATTCATCACTTCGAAGGTATTGTGTAAAATATTATTAAATATTTTAATTTTAAAAGTGCATTTAAATACTTATTAATAAAATGGTCATTCAATTAATAGATATTT
>JBBYHM010000006.1:163888-186014 GCA_038381775.1 Adansonia rubrostipa | reverse complement strand
AAATTTTCCCTATTATAAGGCGGTACACGTGACGTTGTCGCGCCATGAACATCAGATCTCAGGAGCCCCAGCAGTCTCGATTCTCCGCGAAAGCTCCAAACTTTCCCCGCATCTGAGTTGAGAGAAAAGCCGAAAACCCCAATTTGACTCCACAATCGAAATCAAATCCCTAGAACCAAAACAAATCCGATTTTTTTTTTAATAATTAGAAATTTGGGAAATAACAGCACCGATTTCCGTTTCTTTTGTTTGAAATTCTGAAATTTTTGGGGAGAGATGACGGCGGACGGTGGCTCTAGGGTTTCTTCCGATGACCCGACTGTAACAAACGACGCTTCGCAGGCAAGACAAAGGTATCGAATTTCTTTTTTTTCCCCCTCCTAAATTTCGATTCTTAAACCCTAATTTCCCCTTGTATTCAGTATCTACACTTAATTTTTTTTTTTTTTGCGGAATTAATCAAAAGAATCTCTTCAATTACTATCAAATTCAACTGGTTTGTTCGGTAAATAAATCTTCTCAAAAGATGAAAGATGTTGTCAGTTCCAGTTTACTATATTGAAGTATTTGGCATTTCTTCTTAATTGAGCTATAAGTTTAATGATAATTACAGAGACGAGAGATAGAAAAAAAAAAAATCCAGTTGGAGTGACTTATTGTCCCGTGACTGTCAAGCATAAGAGCATTGTTCAAGCCTTGGTAAAATATTAATTCCAAATTATCAACACTAGATAGATGCTGTAGTATGAAACAGTTTTCCGGCCATGATTATCGTTTCTAGCGAGGAAAAAGAGTTTCTTTTGAATCTGATTTTGAAAATGTGTTTGGTTTAATTTACGAGATTACATTTTGGAGGAAGGATTTTGATTTTGGAAATATATATCATTGAAGTTTTTGTAACGTTTACTGCACCCATCCTTACAATTTGCTTAAGTCTCATGAATGGGTGTTTCCATATACAATGTATGTGATTTCTCTATGCAGTTGTTTGATTTTATATAGCAGATTAGTGCTATGCTTGGTAGTTGCAACTTTTAATAGTTGGGATGTTATGCAGGAAAAAGAGAAAGTGGGATCAGCCTGCAGAGGCTTTTATTTCAACTGGATTTGCTGTCCCGTTTAGCAACATAGGAACTCTTGCTGGCATGCCACTTCCTGGCGTAGCTCCTGTCTCAAGCACCTTTCTGTCCAATACACTTGCTGCTAGTGGTACAGCTGTTGCCCCAGTTTTTCAACAGCATGCTGCACCAGTGGTATCAAAACAAAATCAAGTATGAAAAATAGATGATGGCTTTGCACAAAGAAAAATCATTGTTACCTGACATATATATGAGGCTTGAGGATGATTATGGCAATAGTTTGTTCTGTTGGCCTTTTCTAGATAATGTGAATCTGTCTTAAAAATTGTCATTCGCAAGTATTTAGCTTAGGTGTCTTTTGTTCTTTCGTTATGTTAATGCTTTATTTCTAAAAACATTAGTACTTGAAGTGATATTTTGTACATTGGCAAGTTTGGGTAGTCAATGTACCAAATTTGCAATAGCATATGACTTTACATGATTGCTTAACCAACATGGCTCTGCTTTTGGATTTAGTCTTAAAACATGACCAAATATGTTTAGTGTAGGGATATGTACTGGATGCTTCTTCCCTTTCTTCGTAATTGCTGCTAGTATATATTTTATGGATATTTCTGCCGGAATGGTTTCATATTTGGAATGCTCATCTGATCAAAACGACTGTGGGCTTTTGTATTTGGTGATAGGCTATCCCAATACTTCTTATATGCAGGGAGTTTGTATTTTTTTTTCTTTTTTATGATCTATTTGTATATAAATATGCGAAACTTTTTTTTTAACAAATTTTTTAATTGTATAATTTAATTGTGCATTTTTCGTTACATTTTTATAGCCTAAGATCCAGGATGAGTTAGTGATTGCTAGAGAAATTGTAATAAATGATGCGGAATCTTCTGTTCGCTACAAGCTCACAAAACGCCAGACACAGGAAGAGGTAAATCTGTTTTTCTTTACTTAGCAATATGCAAAAAAATGGTTTCTTGTTTTTAAAATAGGGGTAATAGTTTTTTGTCAAAGGCTGATGATTAATTTTATTATCTTTTAGATTCAAAGGTGCACTGGTGCTGTGGTGATAACTAGGTTAGTTCATTAAACGGATATCTAGAAGATTTTGAACAATTATTTTTCTTATTTGTCCTTTTAATGCCTTGACATAATTGGTCAGCAGGGGCAAGTATCGCCCACCAAATGCTCCGCCTGATGGTGAAAAGCCTCTCTATCTTCATATATCTGCCGCTGCTCATGTAAGTGCAATCTGTTCATCTTTATAGACCATTACTGGGTTGTATAGTGAAAATTTTTTAAATTTCATTTTGTCTGTATGAAAATTTTAGCGTATATGCTTTCTTCTTATCTCAGCTTTTGGTTGACAAAAAAATAACATTAAAAAACTAAATAGTTAGTCTATTTAAAGAAAAAGATTTACAAAGCTTGTTTCATTATCATGGCAGTTAAAAGAGACAGCAGAGCGAATTTTAGTTGTAGATCGTGCGGCTGCCATGGTTGAAGAACTGCTGAAACATGGTCAGAGCTCACAGGCAGGTTCTTCCCCATTTATGGAAGCTATGATGAATGGTGTAAAGGTATGCTTCCACTGCAATCCCTATTATTGAGCTACTGGATTGAGATAATGGATTATGGGGTAAATCTTTAATCGAATCTGGTTTCTTAGGCACTTAGCACATGTATATATTTGGGCTTCGATGCAGACCCTTCATTGAATGTTGCCGCTCGTATTCGTGGACCAAATGTGAGATTTCAGTTACTTCAGTTTTGCACTTTCACTAATCCTTTATGGGATCATATGCTGCTCTCATATGTTATCATGATGTTTCGTTATGCCTAGTTAATGACTCTGTTTCAGTTCTCTTTCTTCTTATAATTATCTGTAAGCTTTATCTGCTTGTCTATTCCACCGTTACATTATAGGCCATACAATCTTCCGTAATTAAATGAAAAATAAGCTATCTGATGTCAAGGATATGAACCATGTTCTCACCTTCCCTAAACACCCTGTTCGCTTCAAATCCTCTTACTAATGTCAATGCAGCTGGTATTTCCCATATGTCTTGTACTGATTTGTTGTTTGGGTATTTAATCAGTTTTTAAAGTTTGTTTTTCATTTGTAAAGATGAGAGGTTCTAATGTTTGAAGCTTTCTCTGACATCTCCATACAATTGGGAGAGCATGTTTTTGTGTTGCTGGTGGTTCGGTTTTGTACTTGCAGGACCAGTATATAAATCACATTATGAATGAAACAGGAGCAACCGTCATTCTACGAGGATGTGGTTCCGGACACTTTGATAGTCTGCAGGGTGAAGGTACTTCTATGCAATGCAAAATTCAGCTTCTTTTTTCTTTTCCTACTTCTTTACGGTTTTAGGTGAACCTCAGGATTCCTGCTGGTATTCTAGAATTTTATTTTTAAAATATTATAGTTTATCTGGCCTTGTTCTGGTTGCAGAAGCAAAACAACCACTGCACTTATTCTTGTCCAGTAATAATCCTAAAAGTCTTGATGATGCAAAGCGTTTGGCAGAGAATCTACTGGACACTATCAGCGTAGAGTTTGGTGCTTCTAGGTAATCAGGTTTCTATTTTGCTGAGGGCTGGTGATTTTAATTTTACAATGTCATTGTTATTCCAAGTCTCATTGTTTCATTTTAGACTGGAGTAACCTGGTTTTTTTCTTCCCCCCCCCCCCCCCAATTTTAGGACTTCATCAAGTAAGGTTTATGGTGCAGTTCCGCCTCCACAGCAATTGTTGACTGGAGTTCAAAGTTCTGCAAGTGAACAAAATCTACATGCTAGTTCAGCTGCTGGTTTGACATCAATGCCAGTCGCTACTCCAGCTCCACCTGTTGCAGTCCCTGGGGTTACTACCGGCTATGCTCAAGGGATGGTTGTGGGGATGCCTAACTCTCTGTCAACCCACGCAAATTCAGTTGGTTATCCACAGCCTTTGGTCAATAGAGGAACAAGCTATACTGGATATGGTGGGATATACCCCCAAGCAACACCATTGCAACAGGTAGCATTAGCTCTTAGGCAATCATCTGCGAACTCCTCTACTGTTGTACCTACAACATCTGCAGCAAGCACAGTTGTTCCTACAATGTCAACTGCCACCACAGTAACCAAATCAAGTGCTAGCTCTACTTTACATTATGAGAAAGAGCAACGGCCTCCGCACAAGCGGAAGTTCCAGGAGTTACCAGCTGTTTCAAAGGACCCTGCAAGACCCAACCAGGTATCTGTGCATACTTCCTGCTAGTTTCCCTTCAAGCAAGGCTATGAGGTATAAAAATTTATATTATTTGTGTGTCATGATGGCCAAAAGTAGTTAATGAAATCAAAGATAAAGTCCTTACTCCAATCTGGCTTTTTGGTTCAAATGGTGGACAAATTCTGGTTCATGGCAGTCTGGTTAAGTGCGCTTAATATGGTTAAGTGCACTTAACATTCCTCAAAAGAGAATTTTGGCTATGAATATTTAGAACCATTTGTAATGAGGATAGCATTGATGGTAGCTATCCCATGAGAGCTTTTTGCTAAAATGCACTTAATATGAGCTCCCCTACATTCTGGCCCGTGCTAGAGTGCCTATCTCTACTTGATAAATGTTGTTACCATAAGTAGTATGGTGATCCCTAAGTTTCTGCTTGCTTTGACTTATTTTCAAAGTTAGAGCAGGTTTTATCTTAGAGAAAATGGTATTTTAGTTAGCTTTATACTTCATTCAAGAAACATATTTTTTAATAGCCCATGGATGGAAGCTTTTTATTTGGATAAGTAGAAGTATATTTGCGAATGGAGGCATTTCGAAGTAATTGAGTTACAATGGCCATGTTATAGTCCATGTGATAGAAATTGAATCATGACTTCTGCTGGTGGTGAATGTAAAGGACAGTGATTCCATCTTTTTGCTAAAATGATTCTCGAACTTCACTTTTAACTCTCTCAATCCGGACTGACCTTTGTGTGGGTAGTTCCCAAGCAATCAGGACTTCCTTGTCTGCGTGTATGGCCATGCATGATCTCATGATTGCAATCCTCTATTCTGCTTACTCGTGTTGGTACATGTGCCCCTGATATGCTTATGCATCTACCTCCTTCGTTTCCCTCCAACTTCACCATCCTAAATAGGGATGAAACCTTATAGAAAAATAGGAACTCTTTGCAAGTTGATGTGATTAAATGTAACACTTTGCATTTGTACTATTTAGTTTATGATTATTTTTTCTGCTGACTTTATCTGCTTATTATTCCAGGTATTTTCTCTGACCTTCTAAGAAGCTAATAGGCTGATACCGGACCTCTGTTAGGGCCATTGGTTTGTATGTTTCACAGGGTTTTCAGTTTCAAAGGAGCAAATTGACGATTCTTTCCTGCTTCAAAAACATGATCAGGGACCATTTCAAGATTTTTAACTATTTGATTGCCTTATAGCATGAACTTTGCATTTTTAGTGTAGTAGTGTCTTTCTTTGTTAGCATTGTAGAATTTGCAGCTGAAGTTTCATTTAAAGACTCTTTTGTATCAATATGGTGCAGGTTTTTGTTTAGGGCACTTTAAAGCTAAGGCTCCTACTGAAAATGCATGAAATAGATTACAATAAGTACATAAGCCAGTAACCAACACAAATTGCATAGCCTTTTGTTGACAGCGAATTTTCAGTCACTGCTAAAGTTATTTTGTTGACGGTGACATTGTTCATGACATGTGGCATTTTTTTTTCTTTTTGCATTTTGCTGCAAGCTCCCTTAGTTCTTGATTATACAAGGTTCGATTGTTTGCTTATATGGATCTTAACATGCTGTCAGTGAAGACATCGGGGGTTCAAATTAAGTAGCTAAGTCATGTCCTTTTGCTAATTCCATGTATATATATTTTCTCTTACGTGACCTTTGTAAAGATTCTGTTGTACCTTTGAGATCTTACCATTCTTTATATTTCTAGATGTTTCTCATTAACTATTATATTGACAGTTATTGAGAAATTAGGCCTGGGTTATTTCCAACTCATTTCAGGAATCCGAATCTTTAAATGCAAGCAAGCTATTGGGAGATTTAGGAGTGAAAAACATATCAACTATGCCTGCTCCAAAGAAGTTGATTCATCCGTCGTCTAATGGAATGCCACCACCTCCAAGAACCTTGCCGCCTTCAACTTCAAAAACCATGTTGCCTCCACCACCCCTACCGAAGTTCACGTGGTCAACACCACCTGGGAAATCGCATGACAAGAACAAAGTCACCAGCAAAGCTAAACTTGATGCCGTCCCTGGTAGGATGGTTTCCTAAACTGGCTATTGTAAAAGTTTCTGGTTCTAAAATTGAGACTATGATATTGACTAAAATCTAGGAAATGATATCTTGCCCTTGAGTTTACTACTTTATTGTACTTATCTAAACTGTTTGGTTGTTCCAGACACCTTGATCCAGTTAATGTCATACGGGGATGAAGATGATGATTCCGAGGAAAGCAGTGATGAACCCCTTAATAATAACTCCAATGCAGATGCAGTTAGAAAACCATTCTGGGCTTTGTGACTAATCAGTTGCTTAAGGCTACTGAATATTTTGGCAAATAAGCAAGAGTTGCTCTTTTCAGAGGTTGAATTAGGTATACACTGGATTCCTATCAAGCGCATATCAGGTCCGTGTTTTGCTTGATTCTTTTGTGATTGCAACTTGGTAAGTACATATCGAGTACCACAACAAGATGAAGTAACTCCAAATTATTGCAGTGAGAACTGCTTGGATTGCATCAGATTTAGAAAATTCTAAATCTGATAGAATTGTGTTGTGTATTGGGTTGAAATTTGCACTGGGTGTAGATTATCGGTTAGGGGACAAGTTTTACCAGGCTGTCAATGGTAACATGATGCTTTAACTTTGTAAGTTCCTTTTTAGCGGCAAATATAGATTCATTTTGACGTGTCAAAAGTTATACTAATTTTCCTAGCTTAAATATTAGTGTCTTGGTTTTAGAATTTTGTTTGTTTAAGGTTTCATTTTCTTTCTACCTTTCAACAAGAAGAAAAGAAAAGAAAAGAATTAAAAAAAAAAAAAAACCATTATTGGATTGAACAGAAACTATTTGAAAATAAGCCAAATTTCAATGTTATTTGATAGTTAGTAACAATTGGAAAAAATTTGAACGTGATTTCTAAATCGTTTTAGCTGTCCCCAACACATAGTTACCATAATTGAACTTATAAGTACAGAAGTAGGGCTGATTAAGGGTTGCGTTACTTGTTTCGATTCAAAAGTTCATTTGATGTTTCGATTCAAAAGTTCATTTGATATTTCGAAGAATTTAGATGAAAATATTAGATCTAAAAGATATTTTTATTTAAAAAAGTAAAATCTATTTAAAAGAGCAGTTTTGGCTTTGGGAACTTATTTTAGTTACAAAATTTATATTTTTATAATAAAATATTATTTATATTTTATAATAATGGTTATAATTTTATTTTATTAGTTAATTTGTTAAAACATTTCTATAATGGGAGTTATACTATAATACATTTTTATAAGAATATTAACAAAAAAAATTATTAAAAATATATTTAATTATTAAAAATTAAATTAAAATAAGTTAAAAAATAAAAAAAATATAATATAAGCGAATATAAATAGATTTAGATTATTTATTTTTAAATATGAATGAGTTTAAATAAAAAAATTTATTTATAGAATTTGAGTAAATCTATAATATGCTAATATTTTAAATGGGTATAATCCGAACCGAGCAGGTCCATACTGAAGGCATGCTTCATACGATTGAACTTATAAGCTCACAGCCTATAATTAATTTTCATAGGTGGAAAAATCTCTGCCGTTTTAAATTGCTTGGATTATTTTCTTTTTTAAAGCTAATAGTAAAGCATCTAATGATGCCTAAGAAAATTAATAATGTTAGAATTCGCATGCGGAGTGCAAGAGGAAAAGGATTATTGAACTTATATTAAGGAAAGGGAAGTTATTTTGGTGGTTATTGATTAAAAATTATTGTTAGTTTTAAAAAAAGGTTTTATTTTAATTTTTAAAATAAAAAATAATAAAAAATAAATATTCTTTTAAATATATGATTTTTATTTTATATTATAATTTTATTATAATTTTTAATTAAATTAATGTCAATTTAATTTGAAAATCAATTAAAGACTTTATAATAATATAGACAATAAATTAATAATATAGATACCAAGGATCTAAAGCTTAACGAAACTATCATAAGGTATAATATTTTTCCATCATAGTGGTCATGAAATCTAGGTCAAAGATCGTTTCTAGGAACAAAAAAATAAGGAAAAACAAATTGTGGTAGCTTTCTCTCCGGTTTTAATATGATGATGATATACTCAACAGTTGTCAGCTTGTTTGGTGAAAAATTATTTTCGAAAAATAAAATTTTAAATGTATATTTATTTTCTGAAAAAGTTACATTCCTTTTTGTTTGAATGATGCGAAAAATATTTCTATTATAAGGAATCAAATTGAGAAGGCGCAAGTTAGGGAAAAATGCTCTTTAACTCATGGTAGTGGATCTTTCAGGAGTTGAGGAGTTTCTAGCCTTTTACTCGCCGTTTTCCATCTTTATTCTTATATCTTCCATCAATTTCTCCCCGTTTCCATCTTTTGCTGAGATTTTCTTCGGGTTTTGCTCTTCATTTTTCATTGTTTTCATCGCTTTGTTGATTTTTTTGATTCTTTTGGTTTCTGCACTTGATTGGAATCAATGAGCTCCTCGAATCTTATCTCCTCCCTCATAGTTGTTTGACTCTTCTGTTCCTGTCATGGATTCTCAATTGCTAAGCTTAAATTCTTTTGATCTGAGTGAATTTCCTTCATCGTTATCAGGGGGAAGCGACGGGGAGAATCGGAGAAAAGTAGAGGAAAGTCTCTTACTACGGACTTTGATGACATGGCAAAGTCACGAGAGGCAGTTGACTGGAGAGAACTGTTTTTGGCCTCAAATGATCACTTTTTACAATTTTTCCCCCAAGATGCTTTATGGAGAGTCATTATTCAGTCGCCAAAGGAAGTCTTCGAGGAAGGAGCTCTGCAATGGTAGAATTCCATTGTTTTACAGTTTGTTGGTTGTCTCTTAACTTCAATTCATTCCAGAAGCTGGTCAACTTGTTATGGGGCAAAGCTAGAAATTGAGATCAGGCCAACGGGAACAAATATCTGTTAGATCCGAGTTATTGTAAAATGAACAAACGATTAAAACGATACTAGATTAAATAATCTAATAATATCAATCGTGCATTGCAGTTATTCATTGTGTATAAACATAATTATCTTTATTGATATCTAACAATATCTACGTAATCCAATTGCAAAACTCAGGTACTAGAGCATGGTCCGTAGCATTTTTTAAGCAAGCCAGTCATTGTGAGGAAATGGCGGCCAGGTATGCAATCTCTTGATTTTCAGTTGAATAAATTGCCAATATGGACCCGTTTGGGAAATGATCCCCTTGAACTGTGTTCAAAAAGTGGATTGAGTTACATTGCTAGTGCCATTGGGGTTCCTTTATGCATGGACAAAATTATAGCAGGGAGACAAAGACTTGCTTATGCCAAAGTTTGTGTTGAAATTGATACGGATTTTGAAATTCCAAAAATTATCACAGTAGAAAGCCTTGATGGCTCTAGTATTAATATCACTATATAGGTTTCATGGCTCCTTCAGAAGTGTGCTTACTGTCATATCTTTGGACACCAAGAGAAGTCTTGTCCATCTAAGCCAACAAAACCCCTGCCAAAGATCCCTAAGGTAGTTGAGCCTCTGCTTCCTGAAGAATCTATTGAAAAAGAAGCTATGAATGGGCTAAATGAGAACAAATGAGAGCACTGTAATTGACACCTCCACAAGCCATTCTTAAGGTGTAAAATTTTGTTCCACTAATAGATATGCAATTCTTGAATCTATTGCCGAAGTTGATGAGGAGCCTGTGAAACTGACAGATGAACTACAAAGCCGTAATGAACTAGTGATTTGTGTTTCCCCAAGGAAACCAAGAGCAGTAGCATCAGGCGTGGCTGATTTGAAGAGAAATTAAAAACAAAGAGGGGTTTACTAATAAAAGAAAAGAAGGTAGGGCAGGTAACCTTGCCCCTGGGGGTGGATCTTTTTCTTTTTAAACATGAAATTGTTAGTATGGAATGTCAGGGGATTTAATTGTCCCCTAAAGCAGAAGGCAGTTGTAAATAGAATAAAACATTTACAATTAGAAATAGTCTGTTTACCAGAAACAAGAGTTAAAGAAAATAAGATGCTGCCCATCCTTAATAAGCACTTCACAGGATGGTCAAGCTTGAATAACTACTCAAATGCAAGCAATGGCAGAATTTGGGTCCTATGGAGATCCCATTTGAAGGTTGACTTAGTGGGCCTCTCTGACCAGTCCATAACCTGTAAAGTTGATCATAACAATCAGTGCTTATTCTTCATAGCATTTTATGGGAAAAAATGGCGTAAAAGAGAAGGAATCTATAGAGTCAGTTCCTTCTCTACAGGCTACTATTATTGATAACCCATGGCTAGTTGTTGGGTATTTTAATGTTGTATTGCATCCTTTTGAATGCTCTCATTATGAGGTACATAAATTATTTCACAAGATACCAGCGATTTTCAAGAATGTTTAATTCACCTCTCTTTTGACGAGTATGTTTATACAAGCCCTTCTTTCACTTTGTCTAATCATCAAGAGGCTCACTTAGCAAAGAAGCTTTACATAGTTTTGATTAATGGCGCATGACTTCGAAAATTTTCTAACTTCGCTATTTATTTTATCCACTCTAGATGTTGCTGATCATTGTGCAGCTCTAGTTACGCAGAGTACTGTTAGATTCTCTTCTCAAAAACCTTTTCAAAATTTTCAACTTCTGGACTAAGCATCCAAAATTTCTCGTCAGGGTGGAAAAATCTTGGAATGACCTGCACTAGGCTCTCCAATGTCCAAACTACATATGAAGTTGAAAAGGTTAAACCAGGTGCTGAGAAGCCTTAACCACATTTCTACCAAAGGTTATTGACAGGAGAAAACCGCTAGAGGTAGTATAATTGGGAATCTTTCGGGCAACTCTTCAGTTGAGCTAATTACCTTACAGTCAACTTCTCCATGGACTAGCACAAATTAATGGTTGTAAAGAAGAGCTATTATAGGCTAAAGTCTTGGATTTTTTGGATGCAGGAAGGTGACTAGAATACTAGTTTTTTTTTCAGAGTAATGGACTAGCACAAATTAATGGTTGTAGAGAAGAGCTATTATAGGCTAAAGTCTCGGATTTTTTGGATGCAGGAAGGTGACTAGAATACTAGTTTTTTTTTTCAGAGTAATGCCTGCTAGGCAAAGTTAGCAAACAATTCAAGTCCTCTGTGATGGACAGAGGAATAAACTTGATTCGTTTCCTCAAATAGCAGATGAAGTAGTCTCTTTTTTTAAGGCCTTAGCGCATAGTTAACCCTAAGGTGATCAGTTGCCTTCAGAACTAGCTGAAAGATCTGCTCCAGACTTCAGTCAATAACGAAGCTCAACGAAAGCTCACTGGCCTTATAACAAATAAGGAAACTGTGGTCTCCATGTTTGCTTAGCATGATGACAAAGCTTCTGGACCTAATGGATATGCAACATTATTCTTAACATCAGCATAGAACATTGTTGGAAAAGATGTTAATGAGGCTATTTAGTACTTTCTTAGGGAGAAAGATTTATTACCAGCTTCAACTCAACTATCTTAATCTTGGTTCCAAAGACTCAAAGTCTTAGTACTATGAAAGATTCTAGACCAATTGCGTGCTGCTTAGTGATCTATAAATGTACCACAAAAGTTTTGGCTAATAGATTAAGGAATGTCTTCCAGACTTGGTCAGTAATAACCAAAGTGCTTTCATTTCTCGAAAGAGCATATCAGACAATGTACATATGGCTCGAAATGGTAAGAGTTTATGGTAGGAGAACTTCTAGATACCTAATTTTGTTCAAGCCTTTTTCGAACAAACCATACCCAATAAGAGACTTTTGAATGAAACGCAATCATTTCTCTTCTCGAGTTAATTTTCGATATTATGGGGCTTAATTAGAAGGTAATAAAATAAAATAATAAAAATAAAAAATAAGAATGATAGCCAAGTGCCATGTTACCAGGCACTATAGGCAACATGACATTAGGCGATTTATTTTTTTGAGAAGGCTTAAAATGCCTGGCAACCATAAAGAAAAAATGTAAAAAAAAAAAAAAAGTCACTATTCGAGGCAAACTCATCATTCTAGGCATCATCGAGGTCATTTGGATAAGCATGGATCAATCATTCATTATTCCTAGCTATTGTAAGGTGTTTGGAGAGCCAAAACTGTTTAAAATTAACATTTTTCATGTGTATATATTGATACAAGGTCTTGATGTATCATTACAGGATCTTTTCAACAAAAATTCAAATTTCACAGGTTGTATCAATACATGTCATTGTATCGATACATTGGCTTATTGTATCGATACCAAGCTCAACAGTAGCTAAACTCAAGATTTTTGGTCAAAATATATCAATACACAAGCTTTTATATCAATAGCAGGCTCAATGCATCAATACAATCTTCAATGTATTGATACATCTGCACAACTTTTGTTTTGTGTATCAATACAAAATGCATTATATCAATACAAAAAGGTAAAAATGACCTAGTTTGTGACATTTTTATCCCTTTGCACCATGACACTAAAATACAAATTCAACCACGTCTTTGGCACCAAGAATCACCCAAATTCATACTAGGCCTCAAACGTTGGATATTTTATTGGATCAACCACATTTTTTTAGGCCTAAATAGCCGTGATAAATACATAGTCATAACTTAATGCAATTTGTTAAAAGGCATTTTAGTATCTTTTGATGGCTTTGCTGCATAAAGTGGCCTTGATTAATTGTTTTTGTTGTGCAAGCCAATGAATTTGAATGGCAGCTGGGATGGTCCCTTGTCCATGCACGAGGTACATGTACCAAAACCCTAAAATGCCCTTATTTTTGGCATTTGTTCTCAGTATTCACATGGTCATATAAGGCCAACATTCTCAGTTGATACACAGACAAAAACACACATTTTTCTTAGTTCACATTCTTTTTACTATCTCCAGAAAAACCTCAAACCTTTCCATTTTCGTAATTTTCCACACCACCTCCCAAATGCCATGGTCTTGTTGTTAGGGTCCTTTTGCTTGTGACATGGTTAATGGGTTGTTTGGTCATCCTAAACCATTCTGTAATTATGTAAATGAGCTTGTGAAGCCATTATCACTGATCTATTTTTTTTGTCACAGACGTTCGAATGTCTATGGCTCTAACCTAGTTCTAGGAAACCTGAAAAACGAAAAAAAATCTTCTATTTTGCCTTAGCAGCACTGTAGCCATGACTTGAAAAATCAATTATGAATCTTAAACAATTTTTTTAATGACTTTTATGATATTTTTCTATAAAAGGCCATCAAATTACCTTTCGAGCGATGTCTCATTTACCCTTAGATCATTCTGAGGGAGAGAGTTATGATTTTTTTGAACCAATGTTGTTTGGAAGCCCTAGAATCAATGATTTGCATTTTGCTTAGGCCATTTCAGTCCATTAAATGATATCTTTTGGATTTTTAAAATATTTTTCCAAAAATTTCATGAAATTTCCATTCTTGAAAGGTATCATTTATGATTTAATGATTCCAAACGAGTCAAATAATTTTTTAAAATACGATACACTGTTTCCCTTACATATGTTACCAGTATTGAATGAGTCCCACTTTCAAAAATTAGTTCCATCTAGGAAGTGATTTTTAAGGAATTTTGGAATATTTGTACATTAATCCTCATTGTATCACCTTTCTAATGATAAGTCACTCAACCTTTAAAACCTTCAGACTAGTCCAGAATAAATTAAAAAACAAGGATAGTGAAATGTTGTCCCCTATATCAGCATTTACCAATATTAATTAATTTTTCAAAATTTTCTCTTCGAGGCATTCGAATGCCTCTAGATGAGTTTAATCAACCTATATTGAGTCAAATATATGTTAGCCCACTTTTAGGCTCGAATCAAGGTATGATCATTTTTATAAATTTTACCATTCCTTTTAATAAATTCTTTTCTTTTTAAGGAAAAGTGAACTTCGTCATCAGTCAAAAATGTCATTTTGTTAAGAAATTATCAAAACCCTGCCAATTTAAGCCTTTCAACCCCGTTTCTCCAAAGTTTATTGAAATCTTCAGTTAAGGGGATACTCTAACTCTATTTTTCCATGGGATACTCCAACCCGCTTTTCAACTTCTCTCACAATTCAAATTTTCTTTCCCTTGGATATCCGTGAGCCTTTTAATCAAAACTTCCTTCCATACCTCAAGTGACTACCAAGTCTAAATACATCTCAAAATTTTTATTCTAGCTATTCCTCAATAATCGAAGACAATTATGAGATACATACTGACATCCTTTCTTCTTGTGTTTACTTTTATGCAATACTTATTCATTCCTTTTCGTCTCACTAACATGTTTCTCTTTATGGTTTCCATTTTACATTCATATTTCAAAATTATTTTCAAAAATTACAAGGCAATGTTCCGTATCGGTATCTCTCTAGTGTTTAACATAAAATATCCAATTTTCAAAAATTAAATTCGAAAATCACTGTTAGTAAGCAATCTGTAGTTCCCTACCTCTTGGGGTATATATGAGATTCAAATTTTCTTTAAAACCTGGGTTTATTATTTTTTACAAAATTCATGCATAAAAGCGGATTATATCGAAATAATAACAAGTTAAAACCAAAAAATTGAAACCAAGTTAAAACATAGCTAATGGGTACTTATTTCAGGCATTGTGGGGATGTTAATACATCCTTGCATGTAACCAACTCCCGAAACCAACTGATGAATCCCTGGACCACTTAGACCATGAAATCGATGTTTCAAACTTTGTAATTCAAACTATTTTTTTCGATAGGCATCGATCATGCCTAGACCAAATGATCAGTGACGACTCCAAGTCTTTAGCCATTTCATGTTTGTCACGTAAGACTAGTTGGACGAGCGATTCATCCGACGACCTTCCCCCTACTCTCATCTCATAAAGGGATATCCTAAAAGGACACTTTTAAGTTGTGTATGTCTTCCAAGCGATTAGCTAAAAGCCTGTTTTAACAGAACTTTTTTGCCTCGATGCACTATTAAGATCGATCTCCAAAAGACCTTTGATTCCTTAAGCTAGGATTTCATTTCTGTTATGCTTGTTGCCTTTAATACACCTAAAGAGTTTAGATCTTGGATCTAATGTTGCCTTACCACACCTATACTCTTAGTTTTTTTAAGGAAGGATTGGTGAGTTACTTTAAAAGGGCTAGAAAGGTCAAGCAAAGTGATCCTCTTTCACCTTATCTTTTTGTTCTTGCCATGGAAGTCTTCTTAAAGCTATTGGACCGTGTTATTAAGCATAGAGTCATTACATTCCATCTTAATTGCCAAAGAATCAACCTTACTCATTTGAGTTTTGCTAATGATCTTTTGATCTTTGCTAGAGGGAGTCTAAATTATATTTTTGGCATTAAAAAAGTCCTAAAGCTATTATATTGCTTCTCTATGGTTTACAACTCATGATAAGGAAATGATACATGAAGATGGAGTTGATGCACAAAAGCTTGGGAACTTGCATGTGCCAAATGGATCGATCACACGAGTAAGGACAAGACGTATTCAACAAACTATGGAGAGCTTGGTCATTGCTTACAAAAACTTGGACTTAGATGGTTCAAACAACATAGGCTTTGTTAGTTAAAGATGTCATAAAGTTTATCTTTTGTCAACATGTAAGCAGCTTAATAAAGGGCCAACCTTGGCTGAAGTAGATGCATGAAAGAGAAGTCCAAGAAAGATGTTTTACCTTTAGCACCGACATTAAAAAAGAGCAAGATTGTTAACTTTTCTTTTGAGCAGCATTAAAAAAACACAAGATTGTCAACTTTCTTTTGGTATTAAAGGAGTGCAAAATTGTTAACTTTCCTTTTTGACAGCATTGTCTTTAATTTTATTTAATTCCTTTTTTTATGCCTTTTAGTTTTAGGAAATTAAGGCTAGCTTGATTCTCAAGTTTGTTGACTTTTCTATTTCCTGTTTTAAGCAACTTTCGATTATCTTTTATGTCATTTTTAGTTACTCTTTGTTTTATTATTAAGTGAGAGGCCTTTTAGTCACTAAAAATGAAACCGCAAGTTTAATTAAAGGCTATTTCACACCCATTGTAAGTTAAGTATGAATTTGAATGGAATTTTCTTGTAAGAGGTTTTCTCCTATGTTCTTCATTGAACTCTCAATGAATGGTCAAGTTTCGATAACTTATGAAGTTTAGACGTAATTGATAATATTGGTTATTACTTC
This sequence comes from Adansonia rubrostipa, assembly GCA_038381775.1. Lineage (NCBI taxonomy): Eukaryota > Viridiplantae > Streptophyta > Magnoliopsida > Malvales > Malvaceae > Adansonia > Adansonia rubrostipa. The sequence continues at coordinate 169,513 of JBBYHM010000006.1, read as the reverse complement.
CTCATAAGCAATGAGCCAATAATCCTTTTTTTATATTATTGGTTTTTGTTTCTTCATAAGCAATGGGTCAATAATTCATGTTTGGTTGAATATGTATTTAGCGATTTAGGTTTGAGTTAATATAGATCATCGGGTTTCACAACTCTTTGTAAGGTTCACATCAACTTAACAACGCAAAAAGTAAGTTTTTCAATAAGAATCAGCCATGATAAGCTCAAGAGCATATATGAAGCCTCAAGTTTCAAGCTAGGTACTCTTGCAGTAAAGTACTTAGGAGTACCTTTGGTGATAGGCAACTCATAGAGAAAGTTTATAAGCCTTTGATTGACAAAATCACAGCAAAAATTAACTAATGAGCAACAGAACTCTTGTCTTATGCAGGCAAGATTCAGTTGAGTCAAGTATGTTCTTTAACATTCAAAAGTACCAAAGCAGACACTTTATTCTTCCCAAAGCCATTTTTAAGAGGATTACCAAACTCTGTGCAAGCTTTCTATGGAAAATGAAGGAATGTTCAGTAAAGGGAGCCAGAGTAAGTTGGCAAACCTTTTGCTTACCTAAATTTAAAAGGGGCCTTGGCATTTAAGACATTCAAACTTGGAATACTACCACAATTCTTCAGAACCAATGGACTTTATTAACTTCAGTAGGGTCCTTATGGATAGAACGGGTTAAGGCTTATATCTTAAAGAACAAGGATGCTTGGCAGATCCTTAATCAAATTAGTAGTAGTTGAAACTGGAGAAAGCTATTGCAACTAAGGCAGAAAGCAAAGAAAATTACCAAGAAGGTGAATGGCATCATTCAGTGGCCTTTTAAAAGAGACAAATATGTGGTTGCAGCTATTTGGCATGAGTTAAGGCCAAAAAAAGAGATGGTGGATTGGCCGAGCTAGTTTGGTCACTAGTTCTCATTTTAATGCATATAGTTGTTTCTTGGATGGTTGTGGTTGACAGACTTCTGACAAGAGAAATCTATTATTAGGAAAAAGAAACCAAGAATCATATTTTTCTGGGGTGCAAGTTTTTAGGATCTTTATGGCAACTGATTCTGGAAGGGCTAAGGATTGGAACAAATAACTCAATTAGGCTATAAGGCACTTAAGGGAAAAGCGTTGATCACTATCGTCCTTAGGCTGGCATGGAACACATTCATTTATATTGTCTGGACAAAAAAAAAAAAGTAGAATTTTCAACCATCTAGAAAATAAAGCAGGCAATCTTAATAAGCCTATAAGGGTTTAAGAATATGCCAGTAGATTCAGTCAATCAAGATTTATGTAATGCATAGGAGTTGAATACAACCATGTTTGGAAATTGAGTATTTGATATATTTCAGTTATACCAGCATTGCTGCTTTCTTTTGGATTATAAACTATAACTTATCCAAAAAAATATATTTTCTATAGTTTGACAAATTTTTTTTTTAAAATCTAATTGGTAAATAAAATATTGATATTTTTAGTTTTATGGTAAAAAGAAATTAATTTGATGAAAAAAATTGAATTAATCTTTTAAAAGATGATCGATCCCTAAGAATTTTATGATTTGATCTTTTAAAGATAGAATAATGAGATATGTATATAAGGGACTAACTTGTATTAATATCAAACTAATTTAGTTTTAATCTTTTTTAATTTCTAATATGTTTATATTTGTTTAGTCCGATTGTTAATATCTCATACTCTATAGATCATGCCAATCATACTTTATGTAAATGAAAAATATCTAACTATTTTTTTTTGTAAAAAATTTTAAGCATTAAGAATTATATAAAAAGGAAGGCATTCTCGATCAATATGATATAGATATTGAATAATTCAAAACTTTACATACACTATGAGTCTGATTATATTCCTAAATTCAACAATCAGTTTGTTAAAATATCAATCATATGTGAAGTTATAAAATATGTAAAATTAATTAACTTTACATCAGATAGGTATAGTGTATACAAAATTTGACTCCTAAAATGTTTCGAATAACATAATCTTAATGATAAGAGAAATAGTTGCATAAGCTAAGTTCCATAGTTATTAAAATATCATTTTTTAAAATTGGTACATGAACCAATTAAATTAGACTTCAAATTTGTTTTGGAAATCAATTTTCAATTGCATATTCTTAAGCAGACTTGTTCATGGATGGCCCATGGTCTAAAAAATTTGAAATGCAAGCCTATACTCAAATTTGACCTGCCCCAACAGCTAGAATCACTATTTAAACATAGTAAAACATTAAAAATATTTTATATTAATATTTATATATTTCTATAATTAAAATTAAATTAAAAAATATATAATTAAATAAGTCATCTAGGCTGGGCTAACCCAGATCACAAAATTTCATAACTAGATCTGAGCTAGATCAAATCTATTTGGTCAGGCAACTAGACAGCCTTGAACATGTCTATTCTTAAAGAATATGCAAAGAATCTAACTTGAAAATGATAATATGTTTCGACTAATTCTTAATTCTTAAGATAGAATTCTCGAATTCTAAGAAAAATAATATAATTGACAACCATATAAAAATTGGCTTGAATGTTCCTTTGAAAATCAAAGCATTATTTTATTAATTAATTACCATTTATCTTTTATATAACATTTTGTTATGTTAGATTAATTATGAAAAATTGCAACAAATCAAGTCAATTGGGAAATCCTATAGTGGTAGACTTTGCTAGTTTCTAAATGAGCCTTCACCAATGCCTTTTTTGGAAATGAAATTGATCGGAGTATGAAGGTTTCCAATACAAGCTATAAAAATTATATTCAAATTAAGGTTTTTCTATTTAAATACTAAATTTTCATCTCTTTAAATAGGTTGACCAGAGATAATTTCTCAAAAATGTATTAATTTTTAGTTTATTTAACCAAAAGTTTTTGTTATAAGATGAAGGGAAATTGCCTTTTGACTTCATTGCAGTTGGGAAGACGGCTTCCCAACTATATAAGAAAAAAATTATTTATATTGGTAAGGCCATTCCATGACCCCACCACTCAATTATCAAGACAAAAGAATGGGAAATCATCTAGTGATAGGTTGATTTCTTATATATTTTTTAAAAATGAATGGGAAATTGCCAGCTAATAGGTCAATTTCCTATACTAAAGCCAAAAATAAAAATAGAAATCTTAGAAGGGAAGTCGCCTAATCATAAGGCAGCTTTATTTGCATGGATTTTTTTTATTAGAATCCAAAAATATGACTAATGCTTGGATTCTTTTTTGGAGTAGATGTGATTCATGCATAGATTCTTAGTTGGAATTAGATTCATCTGAATATGAAAGAAGAAAAGTTAACTAATTGTAAATTTCACACTGCAAAGATAAGACTAATGCAAGTGTTATTTATGAGAATCGGATTCCTTTTGATAAGAAGGAAGAAAAGTTAATTGATTTTAAATGTCACATGGTAAAGATGGGACAAACACAGAAAATTTTTAATGGGAATAAATTTTTTTTTGACTTTCCCATGTTGCATTGTTAATATGATAGTTCATCATTGTCATTGTCATTGTCATTGTCATTTTCATTCTCATTCTTGCTTTTAATATTTTGAGTTTAGTGATAATGTTTTTTTTATTCTCATCTATATTATTTTCAGGTGTTCATGACTGGTGTTAGTATTTTGTTTGATCAAAATTTGCATCTTAAAATGTTAAATCGTTCTTTAAATATTCATATTTGATATTCATGTGTGATAATTTAGATGTTTATTGATTAAGTACACAAAATGAACAAATTTTTAACAGTAAAAAAAGTGTTACCTTTCAAAGTGATAGTCCTAAAAGCATTAATGTTGACGAAAACATCACAATAGAGAAACTAAAGATCAAAATTCATACAAAAATTAAAGTTGTAAATAGAAGAAGCATATTAAAGATCAAATATAGGCTGTGTTTCTATCAAAGAAAAATATGTCTGATATTGGATTTTCCTACTTGAAAATGATGATGATGATGTGAAATGTATGTTTCATGCTCATCAACAATTTCTAAATTTTAGTATAACTGAGTTATATGTCGACATAAAGGGTGCTCATGATGATGGTGAGCCTTTAAATGTCCTTAATGCATGCAATGTACTCACACAAATGTTGAGATCATTTGGTAATCTTGAATGTCATCTTCCTCCAAAAACGCAGTCGTTGATAAATTATATTTATGAATTCTTCCATTATCCATCTATGTCATTAACAATTCCCAACGCCGAAGATGATGGACCTTACAACTTGTTAGTCCTAATTGAAGTAGAACATCTTCTAGGGTGATCACACATTCATCCCATGGAAAATGAAATATGTGCACCTTAGGTCTCCATCGTTCAACCAACGCACTTATTAGTCCAAGCTCATATTGACATTGTCGAACTAAGGCTATATATTAAAATCTAGATGTCCTTAAATAATTTACAATAAAGGGATACTATTCTTCAAAAGAAATTTTTTACGATCATAACTCATGACGAGTATCCTATTAAAAAGTTATTAATTTATTTATTATAAAATTTATAATTACTAATGCTTTAAATATATAACTAACAAAATTTAGCACCTGAGATAATAGCCTTGTAATATGTTAGACTTTTTAGTGGTGAAAGAAATCAAGAGGGGGTGAATTGATTGGTCAATATCTTTTCCAAATTAAAACTTTCTTATATAAATTGAGAAATTCAAATAAAACCAAATTAGAGTTGTATGTTAGTGAACAAATAGTAAGAAATTAAAGTTAGTAATAAAAAACTACTAATGTTAGTGAATTGATATCTCATTATTCATATGTGTCACCAACAGTTTCGGGCGTCGAAGATGATGAACCATATAACTTATTAGTCCTAATTGAAGTGCAACATCCTCTATGGTGATCATGCATTCATCTTATGGAAAATGAAATTTGTGTATCTCAGGTCCCCATCATTTAATTAATGCACTTATTAGTTCAGGCTCATATTGACATTGTCGAACTACGGCTACATATTAAAATCTAAATGTCCTTAAATAGTTTATGATAAAAGGATACAGTTCTTCAAAAGAAATTATTTCGCAACCATAACTCATGCCAAGTATCCTGTTAGAAGTTAATTTATTTGTTATAAAATTTGTAATTACTAATGCTTTAAATATATGATTAGCAAAATTTAGTACTTGAGATAAAAGCCTTGTAATTTGTTAAACTTTTTAGTGTTGAAAGAAATCAAGAGGAGTTGAATTAATTTCTCAATATCTTTTCCAAATTAAAACTTTGTTGTATAAATTAAAAAATTCAAATAACCAAATTGGAGTTGTGCATTTGGACTTAACTTTGGTGATGCAATAATTATTATTATTACTTTTATTTATTTTCAAAATAGTTAAATAATAATTTAAAATTTTATTTTTAATTGCATAAGAAGTTGTGTTGAAAGAACCCAACAGTCGAAAAAGTTATTATATAAATATATAATACTTAAATAAAGATTTGTTGTGTAAGAACAAAATTTCAGCCCAACAAACAAGTTACTTATAAAAATGACTTTACATTGCCGATAAAACTTCTTTATTCTCTGATTTTTACTATTTTACTTAAAAATTTATAATTTTGTTATATCCTAATGGTATTATAAAGTCTTAAAAAAAGTTTTTT
>JBBYHM010000006.1:136957-150417 GCA_038381775.1 Adansonia rubrostipa | reverse complement strand
ATTATAAAATATGTAAATATTAATATAAAAATAACTTTTTAATATTATGAACAATGATTTGTACTTAAATTGATCGGCCAGGACAAATTCGACCCTAAGCTTAGAATTCAAAAATTTTTCGGGGCCCATAAAACCGAACTAAGATTTTTTCGGCCAAACGAGGTCAAATTCGTGCCTAGGCTTAGAATTCAAAATTACGTGAAAGTGATTACATTTAACATAAAATAAAAAAATGATGTAAAATATACTCAAACCTGAACCCGAACCCGAATTAGCCTAAACCTAAATAGACCCGAACCTGAATTGATCCGAACTCGAATTAACCTGAACTCGAATCAGCCTGAAACTGAAAAAACTTAAACCCGAAATGACCCGTCCCGAACCCGCCCAAATTTGCCCAATTGCCACCTCTAGTTGAAGGAACACTTTCATGATTCATCTATTGGTTCATCCTCACTTAGTTTAACTACAAGTTTAATAAGAATGAAATCAGTGAGTCATCATCTTAAACTAGTCATTCTTACTAACTAGAAGCATTGTATCCATCTTACTTTGGACAAAATTCTAGTTATAGACCTTATGTTTACCATTTACCACATCCCATGCTTCCTAGCAGTGATACAACTTATGGTTCCCTTCCTCCACGTTTTGCATACAATGTCATGCCTCCATCGCTTTCAAAAGACACTACAACCATCGAATTGTACATTTTTTCTTCATATGAATGGGAAGGTGATCAAAATCAAGGAAGCAATGAAAGTAGAAGTGTTTCTCCATGTCATTCAGTTTGGTGGTGAGCTATTAGAAGATGAAGTTCAATTAACTTTTCGTTTGAAATTGCGGAATTATTTGGATGCTACTTATTGAACTTATAGTTGTTGCTGTCCATCGTTGTATTTGTATAATTTTCTTTGATAATTTTTGAATGGTAGTATCATTCAAATTATATTTTTAAGAAAATTTTATTTATAAAATTAGAGTTTTTATTTTTATAAATTAAATAAAACTCATAATATTTTTTATTAACATTAGAATAATAAAATATAATATTAAGACGTATAAATGTATTATCTTAAAAGAAAACATGATTTTTGATCTCGTCCGTGACAAATATTATGGATTATATCTGTGACATCCACAACCATGACTTGCATCCGCAACAAAATCGGTGACCGCAATTTCATACTACACCATAACGATTGAAACTCATTATGAAACGCCGGAAAAGCGGCTTAAACGCAGCGTAACGCCACGACGTTGCTCTATTTTCACTTTTTCATCCCTCCTCTACAGTATGGCCAAGAGAAAGGTTGGCTGGTGCTTTACTTTATGTCAGTTCATTGTTTTTCTCTGGGTTTAATTGAAGCAAGGTTGGCTGGTGCTTTAATTTATGTCAGTTCATTGTTTTTCTCTGGGTTTAATTGAAGCCGACTGAATCTTGTTTGCATCTCAATGGAATTCTTTCTTATGATGATTTTCATTGTCTGGAATGGTAGATTAGATGGTAACGCACTTGTTTAAGCTTTGCTTAAACTTTAAAATTGGATTGAGCAGTTCAATATAGTGATCCTCTTGGAAACTGTGTTTGATAATATTTGATCGATATTATCATATACGTTTTTAAGATAATTTTATTTATAAAATTAAGGTATTTATTTTTGTAAGTTAAATAAAACTTAAAAAAATTATTAGAAATATTAAAATAATAAATCTAATATCAAAATGTATAAATATATTTTTTGAAAGAAAATGTCATTTTTGAAAAAAAAAAATCTCATGTGTAACAATTACTACTTATTACGTAACATTTGCGATACATGTAATTACGATACCACAGTCGTGCTTATAAAAAAATCCGTGACTGTAATTTAATACAATCGCTACTTGAATCTTTGTCGAAACTTTATTTATCTATTATGTGCTAATTCAAAATACCAACGAACATAAAAAATATACTATCGACGAAATTAACCAATCCTCATTAAAAGGACCAATGATGATCCAACTCCGAGCGCCAGCTAAGCTCCACTGCTTTCACTGTGGTATCTTACTCGAACTCCTTATTTTTCTTAAAACATTTTATCTGACACTTTTGCTTGATCATAGTACTAAAATGCGATCGTTATGTAACGTAACGGCTGCATTGTAATGAAAAACGAACCTCTGAACTGCCAGTTTGGCATCATGCATAGAAGAAGGTGAATCACAGCTGCAGCGGACGAATCACGTTATGTAACGGTCGCAACAATGGCCAAAACCAGTATAGCGGCCGCAACTCTTGCAGTCAAGAAGGAAAAAAGCATTCGAGGAAAGTTTCTGGATTTAATATGATAGTTTAGCTATGGAAGAGACTTAAAAGCATCAGAGATGAGAATCATCATCTAAAGCTGAAGCAAAACTCGATTCAGGCAAGCTTATGAAACAAAAAGCTCAACCACCGAGCCACCTAAACAAGATTACATCCACGTGCTAGCAAGAAAAATTCAAGCTGCTCAATACAGATAGTCATAATTTAGCAACTTCTGGATAGTCCTAAAATCATTATGAAATCTTTATGATGAATAAAATTCAAATTTGAGAAAAAGGACACACCTTCTGATTGTGGAGTTTCGGTATTTTGGTCAAAATTCATAGAATCTGCGATGGTTGGAGGCTTTGAATATGTTTCACTAATGTGAATCATTTTATGGGCAGGCTATGGGAGAAAAGACCAGTGAAAGACCAAAAATTCTTGGGGATTTGGTTCCTGGTTGCAATAAGGTATACCACTGAGTTTCTAAAATGTTTCTTATCTACCAACTGTATGCCGATTTGTTCAAAAGAAAAGCTATGCCTATTGTGCTGTGACATATCTCTACTTATTAGTAAAATTAAATTGACAACTTATCTTGAGATGGTGGGTGACTTTCTAATTCTGTTGCATCAGACATGAATTCTATTTCGTTTTCATTCATCTAAGGTTAGGGTGTGTAAAAGTTGATTGAAACTGACTTTACTGTCAAAACGGACATAAATCGATTAAATCGGGTCAATAAATTCATTTTCGGTCTATATCAGTTTTAACTATCGGTTTTAATAAGTTAACTCAGTCTGTTTTTAATTCGTGAAATATGAAACAGCACTGACTGACTTAATCAACTTATATTAAATATATTATTTACCGCATACAAATATATTACCCAAACTCAATTAAATCCACCTTACCTATTATCCAATAAAGTTAATAAACCCAACACCAACCCAACCCATTATTTAATAAACTTAAAAAACCCAATACCCACACAACTCAAAATTGACGAACTGAGGGAAAAACCATCCACTGTTATCTTGTCTGCTGCTTTTCCCAATCTGATTTTCCGCCTCCCATTAGCCGATTTCCCTAGGCCAAACCCAAACCCCAATTCCCTAAACCCTCGACCTTAGATGATTTCTTGAGACCCCAATTCCCCAATCCCTCGACCCTGTCTGCTGTATGGTTGAGTTTATACCCAAGCCCTTTGACTACTCGCTCAGTTTCTACCGTGAGCGACCTGACCTCTCCTTGTTTGTTTTTCAGCTTTATTTTTTTGTATTTTTATTATCTTTTATGTTGTATTTTTCTTTTGTTCGTATGTCCATTTGAATTTTTTTATTATTATAACTAGGAATTTTCGAGTCCTTGTTGTGGATGTAAATGTTGAATGTGACAAATAAACAAATCAGTAGCAGTTTTAGTGAGCCACCTTTTCGAAAATAGCCGAGATAACCAATCAAAATGATCGAATTAAGTTGGTTTGGTTATTTTCATTTAAGAAATCATGGTCGGTTGATTTCGGTTAATATTGCTTTGGCTGTACTTTTTCACATCGAAACTACCAATTGCACAGTCTTAGTTAGAAGCTCATTAAGTCATGTGAAATCTGGGTTGTATTTTGCTTAGAATTCATGTATGGTTGAGGTATAGTCTTCTTTGATAGTTGATATTTATTTTTTTTTAAACTGTGATTTTTGAATAATAATTTACGATCGCGATAACTGTAAAATGTTACATAATATTGATACACTCATAACTGCAATAATGCAATGGCATCCATGATTAAATTCATGATTGCGATTTAAAATTATGTGTCTGAGATATGCTCGAACATGAGTATTAAAATATAATCCTCTAAACATATGAATAAATTTTAAAAAATATTTATATTAAACATATACCAATATCCAACATTCATCCGAAGTCCAAATAGAATATCACTCAGGTTGACAGTCTTGCATTCTATTTAACAGCAGGATTGATCAAAACCTGCATAAACCAAAGCAGCAGCAAAAGAAGAGTTAAATCGATGAGAAAGAGTCATGCAACTATATGTTACATTTTTAATTCATTTAAACTGTATTAAATAGTTTCAGCTAGCAACTGGTATCGTATCCTTTGCTTTCCTTAGCTCCGACCACCATTATTTCTTGGATCTTCTTCTTAATCAATTCTTCTTTCTAATTCCTTCCCTTTTCCTCTTTGTTGTAATAGTAATTAACAAGTAATTTGAAATTCTTACTTGAGAATAACTTCAAGTAAGATACATATTGGGTCAAAAGATATACCTCAGTTCAGATCTTGGCTTGAATGGTTTTTCTGGGAAGTGGGTTTCAGCTGTTTTTTCCATCTCCCCTCACCATCTGTTCCGACTGTCAGAGCTCGAAGTGAAAGCGTTAATACAAAACTCATTGAATGAGCCGTACTGCTTCAGTCGATATTATGAATAAAGTGACGTAAATTTAATTAAAAATTAATTATATAAAAATTAAATTTAAATTATAATAATAAAATAAATTAGAGAAATTTTTTTTAATAACTATCTATCATGAATATAACGAATCACTTAAAAAAATTACTTTTTATTTTTTTTAATTTTAATTTATTTTTTTAAAATATAATAATATTTTTAAAAAATATATTTTTTTCGCATAGAATAAATGCAAGGAATTCTAGACTGACATTGTACGATTGAATCCATTAAAATATGCGTATGTGGATCTTTCAAGAGCAAAATGTTCGCTAAGGTCGAGGTCTAAGCAGAAAATCTTAAGGTTCACTTATTTACCTTTATTACTAATATAAAATTCGTCACTAAGTTAACGAAGATGACCATTTTTTTTTATAAAATTAAAATAGTAAATTAATAAAGTTATATTATATAAGTAATTTAATTTTTTTAAGAAAATAAAAAAAATTATTTCCACTTTTTCTTCATTTGAGGAAACTTTTATGTGAAGTTAAATAATTTTTTAATTTATATTTTTTTATATTTTTATTTCACTCACTTTTATTTTTTTCTCTATTTAAAAAAACGTAAGTAACTTATTTTTCACTTATATTTTTTATATTTTTTATTTCATCACTTTTTTGAGTGTATCATAAGCTAATATTCACAAATAGTATTAGGACTTCGGAATTTAATCTAATTTAATTTATGTTATCATTTTTGTCAAATAACATTTGATAAGTTTAATATTTAAATTTTAATATTTATAATTTTTTTCTTCTATTCTTGAACTGTTCTATCTTTTTGTACTCAAATAAATGATTTAAAGATGTGAAGTTTAATATTTTTAATTATTTTTAAATATGTTTGCACGTTCCATAAAAATTTAAGATTTTAATGATTAAAAGATTTTTTTTCCTTTTGGGTGGCGGTGAAAGAGTTGCCTTATAGATAGACCCTCTCAAGGGTTGAGTAGCCAGTTTAGCTCGATTCAAGTGGATTTAGGTATTAATTTTTATGATTTAGCGTCATCTAGTTAGATCACTTTTAATTTATTAAAATAATATTTTTATTTAAATTTAATTATAAAAATATTTAAATATTAAATAATTTTTTTATATTTTAATATATTTTGTGTAATGATTCAGGCCATTAAACTGGACAAAATTCGAGTTTAAGCTCGAATTTTAAAATTTTTTGGATCGCAACCTAACTTCACATATGAATAGATTTATTAATAGAGCGTGATAGAAAATATCCTCCTAATTCTTGGTTTGTCCTCGAAGTTCCCGGTAATTGATATGTTTGGAGAAGGCAAATTATTCAATTAATTACACCTAAAGGATCCCCTTGGAGGATTATATTGTTATTACATTCAAATAATCATATCAATTAAAAGGCGAGTAGCATTTAGATGTGTTCATAAATTGGGTTAAATCTGAATAAAAAAAAAATTGTTTGTTTAGCCTCTTCTTGATTTAGTTTGAAAGCTTATTTTATTATTTAAAATATATTAATTTTTATATTAATACTTATATATTTTCTTAATTAAAATTGAAAAAAATATTTTTTTGATATTTAAATAATAATTTGGATCACGTCGAACTGGCTTAAATTATAAAAAATCTATCTCAAATAAGGTCCAATTCAAATCAAATAATATAACTCAATCTGCAAACAAATCTAGTGATATTTTTTCTGTAACAAAATCCATAATTTTATTATGCCATTCGCTTGATTAAAATTTAGTGTAATCTTAGAAAATGATTAAAAATTTTTATCATGCCATTTGCTTGATTAACCTGTTATCAAGTGTCGAATTCCATGATATTACATATATGCCAATACCCAAACCAATTGTGATCATTGGAATGAGTAAATCTTTCAAAGATATAAAGAAAATCACACAAACTAAGGGATAAAAAAAACCAAAGAATTTACTTTTACAAAAATGTTGCAGCATAGGAATAAAAAACGAGTTATAAATATTCGAATTTAGGATTTAATAGATATTATCTTTTAAAAATAATTGTATAAATTAACTGTATTAGGCTAAAATCGAAATATTAGAAAAAAAATACAAATATTATAACCAATTGTAATTTTTTGAATGAATAAAACTTTCAAATTTCAAAGAAAAGCTCTCAAACTAAGGGATGACAAAAGAAAAAAAAAAACACACAGATTTTGACCATTTCAGTCAAATTCTAATTCTTTTTAATAAGTTTCATTTAATTACTACCTTCATTGTCATTTCTAATATTTTATAATGTTTTTACATCAAAATAACTTAAAATAATACTAGTTTTTGTTTTTTTATACTTGCACATGTAAAAAGCAAAAACTAAAGTGTAGATTATTTAATTTTCTAAATAAATAAATAAATAAATATTTAAAAATACAATTATAAATTAAAAAAAAAGTCAAAAGAACTATATAAGGTCATGATCATACTAGGCATGATTTCCATTTTTTTAAAAATTTTTTGGTTTCAAATTTGAAGAAATAATAATAATAATAATGATAATAATAATAATAATATACCCCAAACCTAACACAAGTTTTTTCTTGGACTGATTTGGTGTAGGAGTCCATTTCAATATAAGGGTTCATAAAGAATTATGAACTCTCTTTGAATTCCTATTATAAAGAATAAAAAAAAATCAAATCAAAAATTAAATGCAGTCAATTTAGTTAAAAATCTTAAACATTAAATATACGAATTTAATATTTAATAAGTAATAAATATAATAAATATTTAATTAAATGTTTGTATGAATTAATTGTATAATATTTAATATATAAAACTAAAAATTTCAAAGTTTCTATCTCATTAGTCTTAAAAATTTTTTAATAAAAAAATAAAAATAAACATAAAATCAACTTGTTAACTGTTTAATATAGTTTTTATTAATTTTTTATAGGTTCGATGAAATTTTGATTTCATCAAAAATATTCAATCGGATATATTTTTTATAATTGAACCGATTTAATCGATCAATTTAATTCAATTTTTCCGACCATGATTCTTTCTAATTTTTCAGTTTAGTAGGAATATAAATACTAAATAGTTAGTTCCAACAATGCAGAGATGGAAACAATAAGCATATAAGTAGTATTAATTTTAAAATCAAAGATCTAATGTCTCTTATTTATATTGACATTAAAGGAAAAAATGGCATTTCTCTTTTTTTCATCATTGATTCTATTTTATTTCTTATCTAAATTACTTTTTTTTTATTACCTTGTTTTCTTAATTATGACCCATCATCATCACTAGGACCTTTCTTTCTTCCTCTTGGTTAAATATATATATATATATATATATATATATGTATATATATACTTAAAATATCTTAAATTGCAATCAAAACTTTTTTCTTTTCCTGAGTCTTCAAGCAATTGCATTCTTGGATCTGAAGATTTCCCATTCATACTCTGTCTCCCCCACCACAAAATTATGCAACAATAATAATGCTTAGTCATTGATTCATGACTTTAATGCACATGGAAATCATTTATAATTTAAAAAAAAAAACTCTATTTATAATTTTTTATTAAAAAAATCATAATTTAGAGATAAAGGAATTGTACATATTGAAATATAAACTTTAAATTGATTAGATATTACCCTTTAAAAGTGATTGTATAAATTAACTGTGTTAAATCTTGAATTCTATAATTCCATCTCTTAATGATGATTATACGAACTAACTAAATTAAATTTCAAATTCTATAAAACAAATTACATCAAAATTCATAAAGACCCTAAGTTAATCTCAACTAACATGATAATTTGACTTCATACCTTTTTCCTTGGTGAGTAGGGGAGTAAATTTGGGCTTAAAATAAGGTTTTCTACAATCATTAATTTGGGAGGATCTACGTATGGCAAAATTCAGCCTCAAAAAACAACTAAAATTATATATATTGAATGTTATTAATGATATAGAATATGAAAAAATTTGAAAAAATTTACGGTGAAAAGTGATTAAATATAAGAATTATATTAGTAAAACTTTAAAAAGTTAACTCGAAAATTAGTTTAATTAATTCATACAGACATAACTTTTTAACGAATATCATTCAATAAGTCCAAAATCGTTCCCTAAACTACTACCTCCATCATTAAAAGGGAAAAAAAAAAAAACCTTTAAAAAGCTACGAACATATAACATTTGTGTGTAATTCAAAGCTTTAATCATAGTTTATGTCATTAATTTTAGAGCCCATGTGAAGCTTTTTCAAAAGATATGATGGAAACTAAAAAAAGTCTAAAATTGCATTGGCTTTTCAAGTTAGGGTAATAACATGAATCTTTCTACGTTTCATCTTTTGAACATGTTGTAACTTAAAATTCAAAACCCTTCTTTGTTTTTGTTATAATTTGTTAATTTAAGTCAATGAAATTATTGCATACTGTCGTATTGTCTATCCCTTAATCAAGGTTAAAAAAAAACCAAACGGTAGATCGAATCAATCTGACTTTCGACAAGTTGAATTGATTGGTTCGATAAGTTTTAAATAAAATATTCAAACATTAAATTTAAAAAAATTAAAAAAAATATAAAACAGGTTGTTTTACCAGTTTAATCTGATTTTTTTATTAGTTCAATGAAAAATCGATTCTAATATATATACCGAATGGGATCCTGGTCAATTCTCGATTCAATCGACCGATTCGATTCAATTTTTAATCCATGCCCTTATTTAAAATTTTTTATGCAAATATTAGACCTAATATTATATTTGTATCTTGTTCGGATATTTAATCATGTTATAATTGTATTTAATATATTTTATATTTATATTGATTTTGCTATATTAATAATTTATATTATATAAATTTTACATATATTCTTCTCGTGTCTTAATTATTTTATTAGAGCTATATTCATATAATTGTATCAAATATTATTAAGTTTACAAAATATATGAATATGAGATTTTAGCATAAAAATAGATCTTGTAATTTTAGACTTGATAAAAAAATAATTCACATATTATATTTAATAAATACGAAAATAATATAAAAATACTACATATATATATATATATATTAAAGATGCTAAACAATGTATATTTAAATAATAAATAACTTAAAATAATTTAAAAAACCCTAAAATAAGTTGTTTGCTGTACTAATAAAAATAATACTATAATTCGAATTAATTTTTAATTTATTTAATTATTTTCTCAGCACTATCAAGGAAGATCTCCATTCTATTGTAGTCCAGATTATGCCTTGCTGTTAAAAACGAACCGCGTTGAGAATACATTAAAGATGCCAATATGCGGCACCGTTTTTGCTTGCCAGCCCATTTCCGTAATTTAATTGCAGTTGACAAGACTTTCGGTCGGTAATCACTTTACATATTTACCCTCCTATGTTTCGTAGTTCCAGCGGAATATTTGGAAAATGACAAGGGTAAAACCGGAAGAACGTCGAGTATAAAATTGAAGAGGCAAAGCTCCTATCTCTTCTGTTCCTCTGAACACTCTGTTTCAATTTGGGGAGCCATTTTTGAGGTAAATTAATGTAAACTTATTCCATTTTCTTTTCTTTACGTATCCTCTTCGTTGATTTGACGTAGCTTCATTTTTATATGTAGTGTTTTTCTTGCTTTTTTTTTTCCTGCTTCAGAAATGAGTCTTTTCTGAGTGTTTTTTTGTTCTTGATCTTGAGTTTCCATTTGACAAGTTCGATAATTTCCTTCTTTTTTCCCATTTGTTTTCCATGAATTAAAATGGGTAGCTTTTGTCCTTTTTAATTGAGGTTGTTTTGATTGTTAACTAGCTCACATTTTGAATCTTTTTTGGGTGGTAGTTCTTTATCTGAGTCTCTATTTGACTAGATTCAAAATCTCTTGGTTTTTCTTTTTCTCTTTTTTTTTTTCATGAATTAAAGTAAATAGTTTCCAATTTTTGTAATATAAGCTCGTTTTGATTGGTTTGAACCAAACAGATCTATTTGACAACTTGTGACTCTTGGTTGATCTGTAAATTGTGTTTATTATTTTGGTAGAGAAACTTGAATTGGGAACTTTAAATCAAGCTATTTGTCTATGGATCTGAATTGAATTGTATTGATTTCATTAGTTTCTCTTTTGAATTCTGGTTATATTATTTTATTGATCTGTTTTTTCAAAATGTAACTAGAGATAGTTGTCGGTGCTTTGATGCCTTGGTCAGATCCGATAGTTTGTTCTTCACTGGTTATTGTTTTCTATGTTATGCTTCAGTAGTAGTTAATTTAATTACTAGTCCGGCTTTTTTATTGTCTAGGAGAATCATGTTAAAGTATTATTAGAGCTTAGCCTATTTCCAAGTTTAGAGAAGCATTTCAGAAAGGTGATAATCAAATGCTATAATCTATATTACTTGGACTTAGATGTGAATGTTGGACATGGTTATGTGCCCCACACTAGTATGTTCCCTTTTTTTTTTTTTTTGAAGATTTCTATGCAGTTGGAGGGTCCTTGAAGAATTATATTTTCATACCTATATTCGGATATGCATCGGATACGGGTACTCCGAGAAAAATAAAGAGTTGGTGCAACATAGGCTATAATAAATGATATAGATGCTTGTATTGTTTTCTAGTAATACATTACATAGCCTACTTCCAATGCTACTTACAACTTGCCACATGGATCTTATAGTTTTCGAAATGAGATTAATTGTTAAGCTTTAGGTTTACCATTTGATTTGTGTTTTTGGGTAGATTGAGGAATGGTTTTCATCATCTTGTTTTCTCTGATGTTTGCATACTTTTTTCTCTTTGCTTAGGTTGTAGAGTACAAAGAAAATGACTAAGATCTGTTGCATCGGAGCTGGTTATGTTGGTGGGCCTACGATGGCTGTGATCGCACTTAAATGTCCATCTATTAAAGTGGCTGTTGTTGATATCTCTGTGTCTCGGATTGCTGCCTGGAACAGTGACCAGCTCCCTATCTACGAGCCTGGTCTTGATGGAGTTGTCAAGCAGTGTCGGGGCAAGAACCTTCTTTTCAGCACTGATGTAGAGAAACATGTGCGTGAGGCCGATATAGTCTTTGTTTCTGTCAACACTCCCACCAAGACTCGGGGGCTTGGAGCTGGCAAAGCTGCGGACCTTACATATTGGGAAAGTGCTGCCCGCATGATTGCGGACGTATCAAAATCTGACAAGATTGTCGTTGAGAAATCAACAGTCCCTGTCAAAACTGCCGAGGCAATCGAAAAGATTCTCACCCACAACAGCAAAGGAATTAAATTCCAAATCCTTTCAAACCCAGAATTTCTTGCTGAGGGAACTGCAATTCAAGATCTTTTTAACCCTGATCGTGTTCTCATAGGAGGTCGGGAGACCCCAGAAGGTGAAAAGGCAGTCCAAGCATTGAAGGATGTTTATGCCCATTGGGTTCCTGAAGAACGAATTCTCACCACCAATCTTTGGTCTGCGGAGCTTTCCAAGCTTGCTGCGAATGCTTTCTTGGCTCAGAGGATCTCTTCCGTGAATGCCATGTCTGCTCTCTGTGAGGCAACTGGGGCCGATGTTACACAGGTGTCGTATGCTGTTGGTAAAGATACGAGGATCGGACCTAAATTTTTGAATGCTAGTGTTGGTTTTGGCGGGTCCTGCTTCCAGAAGGATATTTTAAATCTGGTTTACATCTGTGAGTGCAATGGCCTTCCTGAGGTGGCAGAGTATTGGAAGCAAGTCATTAAAATCAATGACTACCAGAAAAACCGATTTGTTAATCGAGTTGTTTCCTCGATGTTTAACACTGTTTCAAACAAGAAGATTGCTGTTTTAGGGTTTGCCTTTAAGAAGGATACCGGTGATACTAGGGAGACCCCTGCCATTGATGTATGCAAGGGACTTTTGGGAGACAAAGCTCGGTTGAGCATATATGATCCCCAGGTCACCGAGGACCAGGTCCAGAGGGACCTTTCCATGAACAAGTTCGACTGGGACCATCCCCTTCACTTGCAGCCCATGAGTCCCACAACCGTTAAACAAGTCAGCTGCGTCTGGGATGCTTACGAGGCAACAAAAGATGCTCACGGAATTTGCATTCTGACCGAGTGGGATGAATTTAAGAATCTTGACTTCAAGAGGATATACGACAACATGCAAAAGCCAGCTTTCGTTTTCGATGGTAGGAACATCATGAACGTCGACCAGCTGAGAGAGATCGGTTTTATAGTGTACTCAATCGGTAAGCCACTGGATCCATGGCTCAAGGACATGCCTGCAGTAGCATAAACATGATGATGCACAGGTTGAATGCTTATGTCGCAAGCAAAATCGATTTACAGTTTGAGGCCATCAATTTGATTCTTTTACTATTAATTTTTTTTTTTTTTGATGAGTTTGGTTTTTCGTTGTTTTACCATATTAGCCTGCATAATTGGAATTTTACCATCATGGTGAAGGTAATAAAAGCTCTGTGTTATGCCTTACATTAAATTGTCTTCGATTAAACTTTTATTGTTGTTCGATTTAATCTTCTTTCATTTGTAGAATGGTGAAATTCATGTTTCGATACATTCAATAAATTTTGTTGTGTTTATATTTATATAATTAATAAAAAAAATACAAACACGTTGTACGTGTACGAATTACAAGGCACAATATGCAAAGGGACACCCAATGGCTGGAATTTAAGACTAGATTCCTTGTTGGACATCAGCAATTCGAAGTCATGAAATTATGCAAGTTATATATATATA
>JBBYHM010000006.1:54349-136667 GCA_038381775.1 Adansonia rubrostipa | reverse complement strand
TTATGCAAGTTATATATATATATATATATATATATATCTATATATATATAGATATATATATATATATATATATATATATATATATAGAGCTTTTGGGGTATAGTTGAATCTGACAACTAAGCTTCATGTTACACACTAGAACGTGATTACATGTGGTGAAGAAGAACTGAGGCTTAATTCGGTAAATTTGAGATTAAATTTTAATATTTATAAATTTGTTTGATAAATTTAAGTTTAAATTTTAATATTTATAAATCTATTTGATAATCCGAAATAAACCTGGAAAAAAAATTATGTTTTCAATGAAAACTAACTTCTAAAAGAGAATATAATTTCAGTTTGATAAACTTTAGCATTTGGAATTCAATGAAAAATACCCAAATTTTGAAAGAATTTCTTGAACGCCACCCCCCAAAAAAAAGTTTTATATTAAAAGCTTGAAGTTGCATAGAAATTCCAAGACCCTAAACTCACTTTACAAAAGTTTCAACCTAAAACAATTAAAATTTAGCATTGGCAGAGAATGATGAGATTTGCGAATCCGTGTATTTATATTATATTGATATAGTTTTACAAGTTATAATTGTATATATGTTATTATATATTTATATAAATTTTGATATGTTAGTAATTTATTTTATATAAATTTTACGTATTACTATATTCATGTTCTATTCATATTATTTTTTTTATATTATGTTGTGTTTTATTTTATATTATAATAATTTTCTCATATCGTGTTCATGTTATCACAATTGACACGAGAACCAACTTGCTCTAGATACTTCATGCTCCTTAATGTACGAGGAATAAAGTAAGAGGATTAGACTCTTGCATTTTTGTTTATTACTTTTCAATAGATTCATCATTCTTAGTCATATGCATCGAACCTATTTATTAATTGTAAAAATTGATTTATAAATCATAGTTAACCATATATTAAATAAATATAAGAGGGAGTTAGGTCCGGAATAAGATCAAGGACCCAAGAACAATCCTTTATTGTGCCTTTCTATTATACTTTCTATCTTCTTCTTTCCTTCATAGCGCTTACCAACATAAATATCGAAGCACACTTTGAAATATAATTTTTGACATAAGCATCGAAGCATGTTCTGAAATACTATTTTCGATGCCTTCTTAATTTTGTTCTCTCTTTAACAGGTCTTGCTCAATTTTACTCTGCCTCCATCATCCTTTATAGGCTAATCCAACTGTTTCCATGTTGGTAGAACAATCAACATAGTTCTTCCAATTTTCGAATATTTGAACATGGTCATTACAACATATCATGGTTAGTTCTTCCAAACAATATTGCCAACTAAGTATTAGCTCAGTAGGCATGAAGTTGTTAGCAATTGTAGGTTTGAGATGGTTTAGGCACGTAAAATCTTCTTTAAGTGAGTTAATTAAATAAGGATTAATAGTTATCGATAGATTAGAAATATAAAAAAATTCCTATAGATTCTGGCAAGTAAAAGATCTAAATTAGAATGCAAAGACTTCAAGTATCTAAATATTAACCCAATACGATATTACAGTCACTATTTAGCTATTTTGACTTTTTTTATCGTCGATATTCATGATCGATATTTACAACGATTAATTATGATGACATTCATTAAGTCTTCAATCACAGTAAATGTAACATGATAAAAAACTCATCTATAACTTCAGTTTAAATCACTTCACAAAGTCTCCTTTAAAAAGATGTTAGAAGAACTTGGCAGAAAAGAAATGCAATAGTTAAGGTTAATGGAAGAAAATAAACCCAACATTTAAAAGCAACAATTCAACTCAAATTATTATTATTGAATAAAAATATTTATTTAAATTTAATAATAAAATATTAATATTAATATAAAAATAATTTTTAATATTTTAATATTTTTTAAATAATATGTATATTTATATTTTGTTTGAACCGAACCAAAAGGAAAAAAAGTTATTATCTCACATTTATAACGTGACTGATTTTCTAATAAATTATATAAAGATTTGACAATAATTAAAATCAGCTAATTCTCGGTTCGTTCCTTATTTAAAAAATAAAGAAAAAAAAAAAAAACTACCCGCACAACATAGGTACAGCATACAAAAGAAATATCAACCGTTAGATGTTCAAATGTATCCATCCAACGGCTATTAATACACACATGAATTCCCTTTTGAAAACAGCGAAAGCAGACGGTAATTTGCGTCCTCTCATTTCTTCCGGTCCGTGGCGGCATCCTCATGATCATCTTCCCTCAAGCCTTAAAGCAAGCGGGTAAACCATTTTTTTCCTTTTATTTAAACGTCCAACATAAATATAAAAAAAACCCTAATTAAGAAAAATAAAAAAGCCTTTAGATTTATGTTTTTAATTGGTTTAGCTTTCTGGGTTTTTGTTATTTTCCATTTTTATGTAAGAATGTTGCTTTGCCGTAGCTTTGTTTCTCTCTTGTTCTTTGCTATGCTAGTTTATAGAATTGACTTGATTTATATATATATATATATATATATTGTCTTTTTGAAATGAAAATTGGTTTTCGGTTCAAATCAAATAATGAAAATTCCTTTGTCCAAGGAATAACCAACTGTTTAGAAGTTTCAACTCAAAAGTATTAGGATGGTGGAGAGTGGGGTTTATGAATTTTCAAATTGGAAGTTTTACTGTATGTCACTTGGATTCAGCTTGGGATTGCTGATATGTGTCTGAAACTTTTCAGTATTTTTCTAAGCTTTTTCGTATATTTAGAATATGTTATGTTTGGATATGTGTGAGATACATGTGTCTAATACGAGTACTTCAAAGAAAATGAAGAGCCAGAGCAAAATAGATTTTAAGTTCAAATATGGTAATGAAAAATTCTATTGTCTAAGGAATAAGTAACTCTTAGTACTTAGAAGTGTTAGCTTTAAAGTCTTGGGATTGAGTCTCGGATCAGGAGAGTGGGATTTGTGAGATAAAAATAGAGCTTTTCACTTTGTGCAACTCGCGTTCGATGAATTTTCACATAGTCAAACTTAAGGTGAAAACTGAGAGAAATTGTTAAATTTTTTTATTATTAATTAATGGGTTGAGTTATAGCAGTATAAGTTTAAAAGCTTTTCTTTAACTTCATTTTAAAAATGAGAATTAAAAGAGTAGCAAATAATTTATTCGGCAGGATTGAGAAAATAAAATGGAAGAAGAGCCTGTTAGTGAAGGTAAAGAAATGGCTGACTCATATGTGGCATTGGAAGATGAAGGTGACGGTTGTGGTGCGGTAGAAGATTACGACAATCCCATGGTTTTGGATGACCATGGACAGGAGGATGAACATTTGAATGTCAGGTTTCCTCAATGCTTGAATGGTGGGGTTTTAGAGCCTTCATTAGAAATGGAGTTTACTTCCGAGGATGATGCTAGGAATTTTTACAATGCTTATGCTAAGCAGGTGGGTTTTAGCATTCGTGTGAATTCTTATTATCGATCAAAGAAAGATAATTCCATTATATCTAGAGAATTTTGTTGTTCCAGAGAAGGGTTTCGTCGGACGAAGCATTCTAGAAAAGTGGATTCAGGAGATGATAAAAAGAGGAGGCGTACTAGGCCTATTACGAGGGAGGGTTGCAAGGCACTAATGACTGTCAGGAAACGGGATAACGGAAAGTGGTATGTGGCTAAGTTAGAGAAAAATCATAACCATGAGCTTGTGACTGCAGCAATGAGGCATTTCCTTCGGTCACGTAAGGAAGAGGATGATCCGAAGAAAAGTTTGAGTGGCTCTCTTAGTTCCTTGGGAGTGTTTTTGGATGCTTCTATAAATGTATTACCTGGAGAATATAACGGTTTTAGCAAATTAGGATTTGCTGTGCATAACAGTGTTAACTTTATTGGAAGAGGAAGGTTAAGCAATTTTGGGGTAGATGCACAAAGTTTGCTCGGGTTCGTTAAAGTTATGCAAACTCGTGATCCTGCATTTTATTATGCTATTCAGGTCGATGGGGAGGATCGTCTAAGTAGTGTCTTTTGGGTTGACACTAGATCGAGAATTGCTTATAATTGTTTCTCCGATGTTGTATGTTTTGACACCACTTACCAAGTGAATCAATATAAAATGCCATTTGCACCTTTCATTGGCATAAATCATCAAAGACAGTCGGTGTTGTTTGGTTGTGCTTTACTAGCAGATGAAACCGAATCTACGTTCCTCTGGCTTTTCACGACTTGGCTTGAGGCAATGTCTGGGTGTCAGCCGGGACTAATTATAACTGATTATGATTCTGCCATCAGTAGAGCAGTAGAACGTGTTTTCCCACAGTCGAGCCATCGATATTGCAAGTGGCACATCCTGAGTAAAATGCCAAAGGAAATGGGGCACATATTTAGTTCCCTCCCGAAGACTTTTCAAGTGGACTTTGACAAATGCGTTAACAAGAGTGAGACACCTGAAGAATTTGAATCTGCTTGGCAGTTGCTTCTTGATAAGTACAGTCTTCTAGGAAATGAATGGCTTCAATCCCTTTATATAGATCGCAAGTTATGGGTATCGACATATGTGAGGGACACTTTCTTTGCCGGCATGTATTCAACTCAACGAAGCAAAAGCATTAACTCACTATTTGATGGCTATGTAAATGCCGGCACTACCTTACAAGATTTTGCAGAGCAGTACGAACGGGCTCTGGATTGTCGATATGAGAAGGAAGTGAAGGCCGAATTCGAAACATTTTACACTAAACCAGTTTTGAAGACACCACTTCCTATGGAAAAACAAGCTGCGGAAGTTTACACGAGAAATTTGTTCTTGGTTTTCCAGGATGAAATTTACGAATCTCTTGTGCTTGCTGTGAAATTAAGTCAAGATGATGGATCATCAAAGACATATGAGGTAGCAAGATTCGACGAAGAACTTAAAGTATACTTGGTAGGATTAAATACAGCTGATCAGATAGCTAGTTGTAGTTGCAAGATGTTCGAGTTCGAAGGGATCCTCTGCAGACATGTGATTGCTGTGTTCAAAGCAACGAATATCTTCCTGCTTCCCCGACATTATATTCTAAAGCGATGGACTCGAGATGCTAAGGAGGAGGCCAAGTTGGACGCATTACCATCTGTTGAGATGCATGGCGATTCTCATAAGGGAAAGAACTCACAGTACAATGTTTTGTGTCAGGAAGCCATAAAATGTGCGGAAGAGGGGATGGCGTCGGACCACAGTTTCAAGGTAGCATTAAATGCCTTGAGGGAGGCTAGAATTAAAATTGTTAGTGCTAAGAAAAACGCCATCAAATGTCCAGAAACTCAAGACCGCAACCAGCGCCACTTATGAAGATGACAAAATGACATAAGATAGTTCCATCAGAATTAATCACTCTTGCGGTTGCAGACAACCAGCAAGCTAAAATGAGAGATTCCTGAGCAGAAACTAACATCTTCAAACTTGCATCAGACAAGTCATCAAATAGAGTTAGTATTTGCACCAATTGTAAGTGCCACGGCTTTGAAGGATGCAAGAGGAAGCGCTTCAATGGTGAGATCAATATTTTCAACCATAATTTACGGACGTAGTATACGCTGAACTTTAGTAAGTACTTTCAACTTTTGCAGGGTTGGTTTGCTTTTGTAGTAAAACAAAATTCCATAGTTTGCTCATCAAAGCAGGTCAATCTGCAGCGAAGCCGATGTTCTCCTCCAGATAAAGCTTTTTTTTTTTTTTTTAATAAAGAGTTAAGTTGTATTTTTGTTTCTAATAAAGCTGTATGATATAGTTAATTTGTTTTCCTTAAGAATTTTTTAACCCTTTTATGATATTGTCTCTCTCATTATTCAAGCCCTTTACTGCAAACTAGACATCCCAATTGAGTGGGTTGAGTTGGTTTCAAGTCGAGTTAATTCAAGTTGAATCATTTTGGGTTTTTAAATATTTGGGACATTTTCGTGTCCAAGTCATTTTGGGTTAAGTTATTTAGGTTCGGGTTAATTAGGCCAGGCTTATTTTAGATTTGGATTATTTCAAGTTCGGTTTAAAATTAATAAGTCTACTGCAAACAAACTAGTAGGTAGCAGGAACCCTCAAGGACACCTCCATGGGTGCATTTTCTCATCAATATGAACTAACGATTAAAGTGACAACAGGGATAAAACCAATGAAGATCCAATCCCTCAATAGACACTCGAGCTCGAGCTTCTCACTTCTCGGGCTTGGCTTGGCTTAGTAGTGCCATTTGCACTTAAATTCACGGTTTTTTTCTTGCTAGGTGTTACCAATATAATTTTAACAGGGTTTTTGATTTTTTTTTAATTTTTTAGAAGAATTCCATAAGTATGATTGCATATTTTATGCATTTTCTTGTCCCATTAATTGGTATTTGAGGTTGGCTTTAGCAGTTTTTAAAGTTGTGGCCTTAAAACAAGTATGTCGAGGCTTATTGCTATTTAAAATATATTTTGTTGTTTAAAATATATTAAAAATTTTTAAAAATATTTTTGTATTAAATATTTTTATATTTTATAATTAAATTTAAATAAAAATATTTAATTATTTAAATAGTAATCCAGTTGAACCAGATTAATTCAGATTACAAAAGACTAATCTCAGACTCAATTTGATTCTAACCAAAATTTTCGAGTCGATTCTTGAATAAGTCTATCGCAACCGAACATTTAATTAAATTTTCTCAAAAAGCTTGATTAGAATAACTCTCCTCAAGGTTTGTTTTTATATTGAAAACGAAACAAATGGTGTGAAAGAGATTTCTTGCTCACATAACTTCTAAAAGTTTCCTAAATGTTTTCGAAAACATATTAAATTACATAACCAAAGAATATAATCTTTTTGTTCAACATTTTTCATGGGCATCTCATTGAAAAAATTAGTTCAAAACTAGCAGTCAAAACAAGTCGCATCAATATATCTTTGATAGATTTCCCTTTTGAAGATGGCAATTGCCCACCGAATGTCATCCTCCCAACTTCTAAATCTTGTAATAGAGTAAAGTTTTTAGTACTTTCTGCCATACTTGTTGGGAAAATTCACATTCAAAAAACAGTTGATTTCTTCATTCCTCTGCTTCTCCACACAAGTAGCAAACTGTAGACTAGAGGCTGAGACCCCAAGCCTTCAGAGTTTGAAATTTAAGATGCAAAATACATAATCAATTTAGGTTTCTAAAGATTCTTTAGAAAGACAAAAGAAGTTCAAAAGAAAATGTCAAAGTGTCTGAGGGTCCACTCGGGACCAGTAAGGTCCGATTATTGCAACTACAGTCGTAAAATGAGATTTTATCCGGTTTTGATAACGTGAGGTGCGGTATGATAGAGTTATTTCATCGTGCTGGACCCAAACTTTTTCGCTAGACCCTCGTGGGTCTAGAGGAGAATTAAATGACCATTGGATTTTTTTTCCATTTATACCCTTAATTTCATCATTAATTTTCTATTTTATCTCTCCATCTATAATATAATACCAAAACATCATGCGTATTATTTTTGTTATTGCATGTTAATCAATTTTTTTCTTTTTTTTAGTATAATATTTCTTACTTTGTTTATTTTAATATTTTTATTTTAATATTTTTATTTCATTTTTAAATAATATTCAATACGTTTATTTATACTATGTAAATACATAAATAAATATATTTATAAATATAATTAATTACATATTCTATAATTATATTATATATAATTTTTAATCTAATATTTTTAATGATCATTTTATCCTTTCACTATAATTCATCTTATGTTATTATACGCTTGAATCTAAATATATATTTCATCACTAATGCTATAATAACTAATCTTATCCTATCACTATTTTAAATCTCATCAAAATTGATCTCACGGTGGTACCTATCATTTCATGTGAGCTCGGCATGTACATAAGATAGATATCAATTTGATAGCGCTAGACATGTCAAATAAAATTTACATTATATTTTTAATTGAAAAATATATTACTATTTACTTTTTAACCTAAAAATACTTTTTTATTTTAAAAAATTGCAACTTGTAGAATTAATAAAACAACAAGTATAAATTATTGGAAGTCTTATCTCAAATCTTAGGATTTATTGAATTAAATAAATAAATAAATAAATCTTTAGGATTTAAGTTGAATCATTTCTCCTGTTCTCATACAACTTCCCTCTTTCTTTTGGTACTTTCACTTCTATGGCAATTTTTTTTACAAAAAGGGCATAGTGTACTAACAGAAGGAATAGAAAAAAAAAGGACTTAATGAATGGGAATTCTCTGGTCCTGTCCAAAGGCAAACAATGCAAGACTCTCTTAAAACACTACGCAGTCGCTAAATCCCTCACCAAAACAACCCAACTCCATGCCTTAATCAGAACCTCAGGCCTCCTTTGCCCCCATCTCAGCACAGACCTTTCCGTTTCCTTTGCTACCTGCGGCCGTATCGATAATGCTCGTAAACTGTTCGATGAAATGCGTCAACCAACCTTGTTTTCATATAACATGATGTTGAAAATGTATACAAAAAATGGGTTTTATTTGGAGGCACTAAATTTGTTTGTTGAGATGGTTAACTTGGGGAAATGCAAGGCAGATAATTATACTTACCCTTTTGTTTTTAAGGCTATAGGGGAAGAGAAGTTGGTTGATTTTGGTGGGGGAGTTCATGGCAGAGTTTTGATAGGTGGTTTCGAAAGGGACAGTTTTGTGATGAATTCTTTGTTGGCAATGTATATGAACTGTCGGAAGAAAGAGGAAGGAGGGAAAGTCTTTGATTCTATGTGGAAGCCTAATGTGGTTTCATGGAATTCGATGATTAGTGGGTACTTTAAAAATGGATGTGCCAAGGAAGCTTTGGGGATTTTTAATAAGATGGTGGAGGATGAGGTGGTAATGGATTGTGCCACTGTGGTTTCAGTTTTGCCTGTTTGTGGATTTTTGAAGGAATTGGACGTGGGGAGAAGGGTTTATGAGCTGGTGAAAGAGAAGGGTTGGGAGAGGGAAATAGTAGTGATGAATGCCTTGGTGGATATGTTTGCAAAGTGTGGGAGTATGGAGGAAGCAAGGTTGGTTTTTGATGGGATGGTTCACAGGGATGTGGTGACTTGGACTTCTTTGATCAATGTGTATATTTTAAATGGTGATTTAAGAGCTGCATTGAAACTCTGCTTCTTGATGGTACTTGAAGGTGTGAGACCTAATTCGGTTACCCTAGCATCTCTTCTTTCGGCTTGTGGGGAGTCGAAGAATTTAATGGATGGTAGGTGTTTGCATGGATGGGCAATAAGGCAAAAACTTGAGTCCGATGTTATGGTGGAGACTTCATTGATTGATATGTATGCTAAATGTAATCATTTTGACCTTAGCTTCCAAGTTTTCAAGAGAACTTCAAAAAAGAAAACAGTTCCATGGAATGCAATTCTCGCTGGGTGCATTCATAATAGACTTGGAAATGAAGCAATAAAACTTTTTAAAGAAATGCTGATGGGAGGTGTGAAACCCAATGAAGCTACCTTGAAGAGTTTTCTACCTGCGTATGCCATCCATGCACATTTGCAGCAAGCAATGAACATGCATTCTTACCTGTTAAGGTCTGGATTGTTGTCCAACAGTGAAATTGCTACTGCAGTGGTTGATATATATTCAAAATGTGGTAGTTTAGAATCCGCTCACCGGATCTTTAATGGGATACCCAACGAGAACAAGGACATTTATCTATGGAGTGTGATAATAGCTGGTTATGGAGCACATGGACATGGTGACATTGCTGTTTCACTTTTCAAAGAAATGGTTCAAGCTGGGGTAAAGCCTAATGAAGTTACTTTCACTTCTGTGCTGCATGCTTGCAGCCATGCCGGTTTGGTAGATGGGGGTTTGGATTTGTTCAACTTCATGCTTAGAAACCACCAACTAAGCCCTCAAACTGATCATTATACTTGCATTGTTGACCTTCTTGGCCGTTCTGGTAGACTATATGAAGCTTATGATATCATCAGAACAATGCCATTCGCACCTAGTCATGCTGTTTGGGGTGCATTGCTCGGTGCTTGCGTAATACATGAGAATGTTGAGTTGGGGGAGATAGCTGCAAAGTGGCTTTTTGAACTGGAGCCGCGGAACACGGGAAATTATGTGTTGCTGGCAAAAATTTATTCTACTGTCGGAAGGTGGAAAGATGCGGAGAATATGAGATTTATAATAAATGAAATTGGATTGCAGAAAGCACCAGCTCACAGTCTGATTCAGGTCAGAAATATTTGAAATTTGTTCGGGGATCATTATTATGTATGACTAAAATCCTCAGCTTGAAGTAAGAGACTTTGAGTCATAAATTGGAAATTAATATCCTATGCCAAGGTCATTGTTTACATCGTGCAAGTGGAAGACTTGTTTAATGGGTTAGTGAAGTATTGAGCCCATCTTAATAGTTCTGTGATGGTGCAGTCATGTCGACTATAATCAAGATGACAAGAGTAGAACCAGAGAAGGGGCTAGTTTTTTTCAGTCTAAGATGGAGCTTTCTTTATTCTTTGAACAGGCTAAACCTCATCAGGAAAACCTAACAATCGCTCCCTTGCAAGTTGCAGGCATGGATATGATGCTGGAATCTCAACATACCAGGTGGGCCTTCCAATACTGGATATTCACATAAACAGTAGTTTATGTTCTTGTAGCAGAGAGGAGATCTTCCTCTGAGCTTATAGGAGTCAGCTAAATTAATTCTGAGTCAGTTGTCCAAGACATAGCTAAGAATGTCCAGATAAATCCATTATTTTTCACAAAATATATCTCAAATTTATTAGATGACTTTTTAATATTTGTTTAGATTTTGTTTCTGTTTCTTCCGCCTATAACAATCATGAAACCACTAATTCTTTTCTATGACTTTGCATCCTTGTGTTCTTTCATTGTGATTAAATTGAAGGATCCTATATATTCTAGCTATGGTATCCAAACTCTGGTGTGAGTGTCGTATAGATATGTGTTTGATATGGGTATATTTTATTTTTTCAAGTTTTTTAATGTATTTGAAGGATTTTTGGATGATCATAATCCATGCCTACGTCCAGGTATGCATTGGACACAGTCATACGCAGGTACTTACAGAAAAATGAAGAGTCGGAGCAACATAGTATTCTAGCATTGATAATGGCTTAGTCTAACATTTTATTTAATCACAATCCTCTAATGTTATGCATTAATTGATTTTAACATTAATCTCTTTTTAGATTCTTGTTGATCATACGGTTTTATCAATATCCTATGTAGATTATTTGGTTTTTAAATACATTAAACATATGATGCTTAGTTAAAAATAAACAGAAATCATGGAAATACCTGTGAAAACTTAAACTTGTGAATAGAAAAAAAATCAATCAATTGGGTGAAGTGTTTATCTGCATATGAGAATAGAACACCTCAAAAGTTCGATCTTGCAATTCGTGTATGAGAATAGATTATTTTGTTCCATACGTATATTAAACATATTGTGCTTATAGTTTTAATCGTATTTAACTGTGTCGTATTTTGTTAATTGCATTGTTTTTTGTATTTATTAAACGTATCATATTTTTCATTTTGCGTTTAGAATTATCAGCTCTACTCAAAAGTATCATCTTTCATAAAAAATGGGGAAAAAATTCCTCTAAATTAAAAGCAAACATGGTGACAACATGAAAAGGATTGGTTGCTTTTAAGAATACCACAAAGTTTCTATTTTGCTTTTGTCTATTTCACTTTTGATGGCATTCCAAGTTTAAGAAACCTTTTATCATTAAAAAATTACATCCAACAAAGGGTGGAAATGAAACAGATATAATTCTCATTTCACCTTTTTTCTATATTATATTATTAAATTGATGAATCAACACATGTTTTTTCTTTTAAGGTTAGACTATAATGGAGTTGTTGTTTAAGTGGAACTTTGGGAAGTACATCAACTATTTTGTTATGAAATTATATAATATTTATATTATAACAAATGAAGTATATGACAATTATAATTTTTTGTCATTATTAAATGTTGTAAATATTTAATTTTGTTTGAGCCTCTATTAATATATTTTAACTCCTTAGTTGCCACAAAGGTACCTCTTTTCTTTATTCTTGAATCGGATATTAATGTCAAAGAGTCTAATTTAAAAAGTTGAAGGTGATAAATGGGTGAAATTGGAAAGTTGTAATAAAATTAATTGAAAATAGTGATATAAGGGGAAATTCAAAATTTAAGTCATAAAGAGATAAAATTGAGATATTGGCAGGAAAATATCATTAGTGGGAATAAACTGAAGATGATAAAGGAAGAACTGAAACAATTGTAAGGGGTAAAGACCAAATTGAAAAAGAAATTTAAAATAGTGAAAATGAGGAAATTAAAATTGGAGTAATGGAAATATGAAATTGACAAATTGGACAAAAAGGATAATTAAATGGAGAAAATTGGAGATGGTTAGGAAAAATGAAATAATTGGAGTCGAGAAAAATGGAAATTAAATAATTAAAGACTAAATTGAATAAATTGAAAGTCACTATATGGGCGAGTTTGTTAAAGGGCAAAATTGGAGTTTTGAGCAAAAAAAAGTCAAAAATTGAAGATGAAGAGATGGAAGAATGGATGAGAAATGTAATTGAGGAATGAAGAGATGAAACATTTTCTTATGCACATCCTTTTCAAACCGATCATTACTGAAAATAGAAAACTTATTATCACGGTTGAAATCTTGGCCATCTGCTTTATATTTCCCAGTATTACTCTTCCCCTACCAAATTCTTTGTTGGACCAACATCCATGGCCCAAAATTATTTTCACCATTTACTTCGATGATCTTCGACTTTAATATATCAACTCCTCTATTAGTTCTATTTGTATTATCAATTATATAGTTAGTTTGAGCTTTTTCAATAGAACAATCTTCCAAATGATAACTTACAACTCTATAATTACAACATACTGGCAAAAGGGCATGCGTTACGCTGCAAGCATAAACAAAATTTTGCATAAAACTCGTTAAAAGTAAAAGTGTTAAGGTCTTTTTATAGGTAAGACCAACAATATCAGTAACGTTACTTACAAGACGGAATGAAAGGTCAAAATAAGCAAGAGGTTGGGCCTCCGAGGAGTGCTCTGATGCCTAAGTCAGAGGGTGTGGAGAAATAATAATAATAAAAAAAAAGAGGTAGTTTATGTTATTCAAAAGGTCTTACCTGGCTCATGGTTTATTGAGGTAGTTATTTTTCATAAAATGGAGTATATGTGGATAGTTTCCTCCTAAAAGTGGGATGCTTTTGAATATTGGCGAGGTGATTTTATCATGTGCTTCACGTGTCTTGTCTCAATATAGTGACGTGATTTTATCATATTCTTCTTGCTTTTTATCTGGATATGGCTATGTGACTTCCCTCGTACATGTATAGCTTAGGGGTTCCTAATGGTTTTTGACGTATAAGTGGCAAAATGATTTCGTTATGTCTTTTATATGTGATCTTTGATATTATACTAGCATATGGCGAAGTAATTTCATCACCTTATTCACGTATCTTGTCTAGATATAACAAGATAATTTTATCACATTCTTTGAGTGTCTTATTTGGATATGGCTAAGTTACTTCCCTTGTACATGTGTTCCTTAGGGTATACTGATGGTTCTTGGTGTGTGAGTGGCGAAATAATTTCTTTTTATCTTTTATATTTGATCTTTGATGTCGTGCTTGCATATGGTGAAGCGATTTCATCATTTTATTCACTTGTCTTATTTGGATACAGTGAGGTGATTTTATCATGTGCTTCACGTGTCTTGTCTCGATATAGTGAAGTGATTTTATCATATTCTTCTTGCTTCTTATCTGGATATAGCTATGTGACTTCCCTCGTACATGTATAGCTTAGGGGTTCCTAATGGTTTTTGATGTATGAATGGCAAAATGATTTCGTTGTGTCTTTTATATGTGATCTTTGATATTATAATAGCATATGGCGAAGTAATTTCATCACCTAATTCACGTATCTTGTCTAGATATAACAAGGTAATTTTATCACATTCTTCGAGCGTCTTATTTGGATATGGCAAAGTTACTTCGCTCGTACATGTTTTGCTTAGGGAATACTGATGGTTCTTGGTGTGTGAGTGGCAAAATAATTTCTTTTTATCTTTTATATTTGATCTTTGATGTCGTGCTTGCATATGGTGAAGCAATTTCATCAATTTATTCACTTGTATCATTTGGATATAGCGAGGTGATTTTATCATGTTCTTCACATGTCTTATTTGGATACGGCAAGATGGTTTTATCATGTGTCTTGTTGACGTGGGAAAACGACTCGTTATAAGCTACACAAAGACAAAACAACTCAAAAATTTTAACTTCACAAGAAAAAACAAAGCAGAAAAAAAACCCAAAAATAATGCAAGAGCTAGAGCAAAATCTATTAATTGTATAAAAAATCTAAAGAAAAATTCTTTATAAATCATCTCAATAGATGACATTTATTATCTCGATGAATCTTTCTCTCTTAGTATTCAAAGATATAGAATTTATTGTTGTAATAAAAATGTAGTTGTTGTTATTATTATGATTATGATTATGATTATTATTACTATTACATTTCTACCAATATAAAGCAACTCCAATGGTACCCTGATTAATAGTCATACTTGAAATAACTTTGATAGGTTGATAAAAGGAGGTCACCCCCCATTAATTCATATGCTCACATGATCTTTATGCCAACACTTTTCCTCGAAACATTTTTTTTGATATTAAAGCTAACATGGTGTAGTGATTTTATCATGTTCTTTGTGTATCTTATCTAGATATTACGAAGTAACTTTCCTCGTACATGTATAGCTTAAAGGGTCATGATGGTGTTTAGTATGAGTGACAAAATGATTTCTTTATGTTTTTATATACGATCTTTGGTGTCAGACTTGCATATGGTGAAGTGAGTTCATTATCTTATTCACGTGTCTTGTCTGGACATGGCGATGTAATTTTATCATGTGCTTTACGTGTCTTGTTTGGATATGGCCAGATGATTTCATCACTTTCTTCGTGCATCTTGTTTAGATATGTCCAGGTGATTTTATCATGTTCTTTGTGCATCTTACCTGGATATAGGGAAGTACTGATCCAACATGGCTTCAAAAAAATCAATTCCAAGCACAAGTAAAATACTTACTAAACAGTTTAATTTTACTAAAAGAACTGTCTCTAAATCTATCATCGGTTCCAACCACGGGTCTGTCATTTTAGCAAATAACTTCTCTAGCTCAAATGGCAAGTCCATTATCCTATCAAATAACATAACTACCAAGCAAAAAGGTAAGAAAGTGAATGTCTAGGTCCTTAATCAAGTTCATCACAGAAACGTCAAAATTTGTTCAAGAAGCACAAGTTGATTTTAAGCAAATGTAAGCGAAAGAAATCTAGTTTCTTAAATATTAGTCCATAAGGCTCGAACATTGTTAAATATCTTTTATATCCATAATACTCCCAAGAAAAAGCGAAAATTCTCACATGAAAATTTCTATAGGTGATAACCAAAGATGATAAACATGTTGGGCTCCACCTATGCCACCAATTCTTTAGGCTTACTTTTTCAAAAAACATGATTGATCTTACTTGGTGCCCATTCATTGATTATAGAGTTGCATTTTTGCTTGTACTTAATATCCTTTTCAACCTTACTTCCATTTCTTTCCCCATGTTCTTGGCATCATTGAACTCGAATTCATCATCCTATAATATAACCACCTAAACTTGTTTGAGTCCACATCAGACTCACCTGAGTTCCTAAATCAACTTTATGGCATACAAGGGTGGCAATGTTTGTACATCCCAAAAACCTTTAGCACCAAGTCCTTCAGCCAAAAAAAAAAAAAAAGGAAAATGACTTATTAAAAGTTAAACAAAGACAAAACAACTATAAACTGTTGACTTCATAAGAAAAAAAATCAAAACAGAGAAAAAACCCAAAAATAATTCAAAAGTAGAGAACAAAAGATGTTAGAGCAAAATTTGTTATTGTATAAAAAATAAAAAATTTGCAAATTACCTCAATAAATGATATTTTTTGTCTCAATCAAATCTTTCTCTAAGCATTCAAAGATATGGCATTTATTGTAAAGAAATCTTCCATAAGAAGATTTACTAAAATCTTCCTCCCTCAAGGTTCAAAGATATGATATTTACTAGTGTTGTAGGAAAATCTTATAAAACCAAATTTGTTAAAGTCTTATTCTATCATATATATGGAAAGATATCACATTTATTATTGTAATAAAATGTAGATATTATTATTATTATTGTTATTGTTGTTGTTGTTGTTGTTATTGTTGTTGCACTTCAACCAACACATACCAACTTCAATGGTACCCTTATTAATAATCATACTTGAAATGACTTTGATGGGCTGACATGGGAAACCACTCCTAGACACGTCATTCTGTTCAAGCTTCTTTCGAATAAATCATGCCCAATCAGAGACTTTTTAAATGAAATGCACTCATTTCTCTTCCTCGGCCAATTTCTGACTTCTTGGGAGTTAATTAAAAGTAATAGAATTAAATAATAAGAATAAAAAATAGGGACGATTGCTAAGTGCCGTTGTCGTTAGGCACTATAGGTGACACAGCCTAGGCTGAAAATTTTTTCGAAGAGAGTTTGAAATGCTTACAGACCATATTGACAAAATATAAAAAGATGTTTTTTAATGAAATTCATGAAGATTTATTAATCGATACATTTGGTCATTTGAGGCATCATCAAGGTCATTCGGATCATCATGGATCAGTTTCCCATTACTCCTGGCTTAAGTAAGGGGAAGAGCCAATGGTGCATAAAATTCACATCTTTTCATTTAGTTATCGATACATGACCCTTAGGTGTTGATACAATGCATCTGTGTCAACCAAAACTCCATTTGTTATAGTGATACAAGAGATATCGTATCGATACATTGCTAGGTGTATCGATACCAAGGGTGTTTTTATCGATACAAGTTTATGTTGTAGCTAAAATCATGAGATTTTTAGTCAAAATGTATCGATACATAAGTGGGAGGATCGATTTGATATAGGCCATGTGGTTTGGAATTTTTGCTTTATGTATCGATAAAGACCATGTGTCTCGATACTCAAAGGCAAAATTTGCTCTTTTAATTGATATAGAGTTCTTTGTCTCTAAATAAGAAGGTAAAATTTGCTTTACGTATCAATATTGATATAGGTAGGCATTTGCCTAGTTCATGCCACTTTTCAATCCTTGGACCATTGATCTGAAAATCCAATTTAGCCATGTTTTAGCACCAAAAGTCATCAAAATTCATACTAAGCCTCAACATTAGACTTGTGATTGGATTAAATGAATTTTTGAAGTCCAAAATGACTAAAAAATGAGACATTTTCATAAAAAATATGGTTTGTTTAAGTGCATACTTAACCTTTCTCTAGCAACAGATTGCATGAAACAGTCTGCTCGACCACAATGCTTGTTGTAGCCAATGAAAATGAAGCCAGCTAAGCATAGTACCCAAGGCTATTGGATTGTACATGAAGAAAACCCTAAAATGCTCTTTTTTTTGCTTTAAACCTTTGGTTGACCATGTGCTTATAAAAACAAAAGGCTCAGTAGATTCTACACACATTTTCTCACACTCTCCAAGAAAAAAACACTCGTCAGCCTCCTAAAAAACCAAAAATTACTTTTCATTTTCGTAGCTCCTTTAAACCACCATAAAAAAACCTTCAAAAACCCTTTTTTTCTCCATTTACACTTTCCAATCTTTCCTCTATTGATATTACAACACTTCAGCTCTTTATTTTCATTCCTTTTTTGTTAACTAATAGTAAAACAAGGAAAGAAAAATTTTCTACTCAACATCTTTAGTAAGGTTTTTAAGCTTTTAGGTGTAATTCCTACTCCTCCATTCATTTACTTTCCTTTTGCATTTGTATCATTTTAGTGAGCCATAATCTATGTGACCATAACCCTTTTCTAGGATGATTCATACATTTTGTGGCCTGGCTTAGGATTTTTTATGCCATATTGACTCATTTTACAATGTTCTACTATGCTCACATGCTTAGCTTGGCTCAAAATCATGTTTTTAATGCTGTCTACAATGTCCAGCAAGTTTCTAATTGCTTGAACAGGTTTATATCATTTCTCATGGCATGACTCTTGATGTCATTCATGAAGCTAACATCTCTATACACTTTCTTACTTATTCCCTTACATTTTTGTCATTTTTTCCATGTCAAAATGTCAAAATGTATGTCACATT
Organism: Adansonia rubrostipa; assembly: GCA_038381775.1. Classification (NCBI taxonomy): domain Eukaryota; kingdom Viridiplantae; phylum Streptophyta; class Magnoliopsida; order Malvales; family Malvaceae; genus Adansonia; species Adansonia rubrostipa. The sequence goes on along the minus strand of JBBYHM010000006.1, from coordinate 118,440 downwards.
TAATTTATAACATCTTTATCAAGATGTTTGCCACAAAAATTTGATTTTCAAAAAACCCTCAGGCTAAGTCCATGTTACCTCTAATAAATGGATATGAACATGGATTTAATGTTTTTATAAGTGGTCCTCTAATCTTGAGAAAAAATCAAGTTTTTCATGTCTGGATTCATGATTATAAGGTTAAATATTCCGATTTTCAAAATAACATGGCCTTTTTACTTGTTTTAAACTGTTTATGCCTTGATTTTGAGGTCTAATACCCTTATTAGTGAGATTGGTTAATGGGTTGTTTCATCGTCCTAAATTCCTCAAGGATTGCACAAATGAGCTTATGAAGCCATTGCTATTAATCCTTTATTTTATGGATATTTGGATATCTATAACCTGAGACTAGTCTTAGAAAACCCAAAAACTAAAAAAGCTCCCCTATTTTGCTTTTAGCAGCACTGTAGTTATAACTTGAAAAATCATTTTCGGGTCCTAAAATATTTTTCTTAAAATTTATGATATTTTTCCCTTAAAGGACATCAAATTAACTTTCCAAAGGTCAGTTTTCCTTTGAATCATTTCAGATGAAGGAGTTAAGATTATGATTTTTCAAACCTTTACTATCTAGAACCCTTAAAATTAACAATTTACATTCTACTTAAGCCATTTTGACCCATCGGACGATTTTTTTTGGGTTTTTAAAATATTATTTCCAAAAACTATGTGAAATTCCCTTTTTGAAAATGTATCTTTGGCAATTTAACGATTCCGAACAAGTTTTTAGCCTTTTTTCAAAGACCATTACACCCTTTCTTCTGCACATGCTGCTAATGTTGAAACAAACCCAATTCACAAAATTAATTACACCTAGAAAATGATTTTTTGAGATTTCTGAAATATTTTTATATTAATCCTCGTCAAGTTACCTTTCCAATGGTACTTGGTTTACCCTTGAAGCCTTCGGATATAACTGAAATAAATTTAGAAAAGGTGACAACATGATGCTATCCCCTATTTATGGACTTCAAAATTAAACTAATTTCCCAAACTACTTTTGTGAAACATTTGAATTCTTAAAATGCATTCGATTGATTCCCCATGGAGTCAAGTGTCATAAAATAGGTCTTACGAGGCTCGGATCAAGGCCAAACAAAAATATTAATTTTATTTTTATCCGAGTTATTGGTTTTAATTTTAAATACCTATTTTCATAAAAAATTCCTTCTTACAAAATTTCCTAAAATTCATCTTTAGGGATATTCCAACCCCGTATCAGGGGGATCCTACCACCCCGCTTTTACAAACTTCATTCAAATTTCAAAAATTTCTCAAATTTTCATCATTGGGGATACTCCAAACCTATTTCTCGAAAGGATACTCCAACCTTGCTTTTCATTTAAAAATATGAATTTTCTTGTTCTCGGACATCCCTAGCCTTTTAATCAAAACCTCATTTTTCAACACCTCAAGCTACCATCGAGTCCAAAGACATATCAAAATTGTCATTCTAGTTATTCCTCAATAATCGAAGATAATTACAAGATACATCCTGATTGTTTTTCCTTTTTCATGCTTTTATGTGTTTATTTTTATGCAATATTGTTATATTCTTTTTTGTCTTACTAATACGTTTGCCTTTATGGTGTCCATTCTACATTCATATTTGAAAATTATAAGGCAATGTTCCATATCAGTATCTTTCCAGTGCTTGACACAGAATATCCAATTTCCAAAATTAAATCTTGAGGTCTTTGGCCACTTTGTAGCGGCCATCCAAGATCAATTAGAAGAGCGATTTGTCTGATGATCTTTTTATCACTATCATTTCATCACGCCTAATCCAAATTCTGATCAAAGGATAACCTAAAGGCACATTTTTTTATGTTGCATGCATCACCATCCGAGCGATTCAGGTTGTGTCAAGGGCATGTGTGACACCACCCTCTATCAATTCATATGCTCACGTAATCCTTATACCAAAACTTTTCCTCGAAACCTTTTCTATATTAAAGCTAATGTGGATAGCTCTTGAAAAAGCCTCACGCTTCCCTTTCTCAAAAACAAAAGTTGCTTGCGTAATTCACGCAGATTATCAATTAAAAAATGTCAAAATTTATTTATTCATTATATATTATTATATGATGAACTAATGATAACAAATATTATAAAGAAAATGAAAGATTAAAAATGACTAAAGGTCTATAGATTATTATTATTATTACTATTCAACTCTATAAAAGGGGAAGTAAGAGCTTTTCATTTGGCTTCCCATATCATGTCTATAATCCCTTTTGAAAACCGATATTGTTTTACATTGTCTTTCATTTTAATGATACAATGTGTTTTTCTTCTTGTATTTTTAATATGGGAAGTACAAAGCCTTCAACCAAAGCTTTTATATCATGCCATATAAAATGGAAAAGAAAAAAAAATCAATCTTGCCATTAATAGAGTTTATTCTTTTATCTTATGCGCTTTTTGCTATTCATAAAGTTTATCTTTTATTCACGGAGTTTTTTTTATTCTCCCCTCTTTACTTGATGGTATTGGTTAAATGGCTGGTTAATACTTTAAATCTCATCAAATCCTATTTTCAAAAATTTTTCATATGTTACTTTTTGTGAATATTGAAAGAAAAACAAATTTGATTTAGATTTTTTAAGTCCAAGTTTCAGTCCTATTTTTCTTATATTCCTATTTTTTATTTTCCCATAAAATTCCACTTGCTATTAAATTGAATAAAGAGTTGAAGCTATGGATTAAACAACCAACTTTCTATAACAAAGTTGAGATATTCTCATTCCATCCATTATTTTTTTATATATACGTAAATAATCCAACTTAAATTATGTGTACTATATATCTCATTAACACTAATTTCCTCTCTTAAATGGAAAAGAGTACTAAAAAAAGTATTGGTGACGTTTCGTTTCTCTTTTGGTATTAGTACATATTTATATTTATATGTTTTAATATACTATTTTTGATTTACCGTTTTATTTTAAAATATATTTACAATGCTCATTTCCTAATTTTCTAATGAAATATATATTATACATGAACAAAAATATCAAATTACATACATATACATATATGTATACATATCTTTATATGCAAATATAAAATATAAAATTACAAATATTTAATATATCCAAAAAATTTAGCATTTAATGCAAAAAAAAAATCTTGAACAAAAAAATTTTCAAGATTCGACAAATCTTAGAAGTTCAAGATTTAGCAAATCTTAAAAACAAGATTTTCAAATCTTAAAATTCATTAAAAAGTATATAAAACTTAAAATTTTATTATCAAAATCTTGATTGATTTTTTTATTAGCTAAACTCTCGTGCTATCAAAATCTTAATCTTTAATTAACTACAATTTATTCAAAAAATTCCTCTTTTAATCTCCACAAGATATGGTATTTATTGTTAAAAAGAACTTAAATAATAAAATTCTCAAGATTCGGCAAATCTTGAAAAACAAGATTTTCAAAAATGCCTTTTAACCAACTAAACATAGAAAAATAGGAAAAAAAATAGCAAAACTCACCCTAAACCATCTTAAACAAATCGATACCAAAGTAAAAAAAAAAAAAAAAAAAAAACAAATTCAATCTTAAACAACACTCGTAATTCAAGCAGGAAAATGAAGAAACCTGCAAATAAATAAAGATAAAAAATTGGTCATTCTAAGAAACAATAAAGATCATAAAGACAATAAAAAAAATCTAAACCTTATGGTCACCATAGTATAGCAATTTTAACATTATGTCTAACTAAAAAGGCAAGTATTTGGCTTAATGGTCTTCAAACCATTTTAGGCTTCACATAAAGGTTAGTACTCCTCGTTGCAGCAATAACAGCAAGATCTTGCTTATTTTAAATAGTCTTTAGGTTCGAGCATTTCAAATGAATTTTTAGCTCCTTAGCAAGGTAAATTAATTAGTCATTATATATTTTAAACAATTAAAACATATTTTATGTATTATAAAAAACATATACAAAAGTTAATAAAACCATTGTGTATACAAAGCTTCACCAATCAATTTTAACAATGAAACATGAACCTCTTAGTATTACCATAATCCGAACCATCAAGTCCCAAAAAGTTGAGAAGGCAACCAGCAAAAGTATAATTGGTTTTAAAGCATATAAAGTTAGATCGAACACCATTCATTTTCGAGGTGTTTCAAAATATATTCAATTTTTAATCTGCTAAAAGATATGTAAAATCATGAAACCGCAATACACACAAAACGACACCTATCAAATTTAAGAATCAAACATAAACCTTTTAATATCAGCATAACTCTTAAGCAGACAAAGGACTAATTAAACCGAGCAAAACAGCATCTAAACAAAACAATACCTGAAACTAAGTAAGACCATAGTCAAGAGCAAGCACTGCAAAATCAACAACCCCTCCAACCAATGCAAGACAACTAGCAAAATCTCAAACAAAAAGCTGCATATAACTCACCCAAACCATTAAACCTCATCGTTAAAAATCCAGCCAACCCAGCAACGGAAGAAAAACGTTAATTTTCTTGTTAAGGATTCAAAAGTGTTACCTTGCTAGGGGTATCAAGTACATCTGCTTATGGGCCGGGTTGAGTCGGAATCAGACCAAGCTTGAGCATGGCATTAACATTAAATATGTTTGCCTAAGCTCAACCCGAATTGAAATATGGGATTCGAATTTTGTCTAAGCCCGGTCATATTTATAAATAGATAGTCCAAGCCCTCCCATATTATATTTTTTTAAATTTATTTAAAAAAACATATATTTTTTTTAAATTTAATCTTTATTAATTTAATAATTTTCTTTTATTAAGTTTATAAATATAAATAATTTAACTTAGTTTTTAAAGTTTACACTATAATATTATAAATATTATTTATATGACAAAGATTACATAATACATAAAATATAAAATATATATATAATGTAATAGTAAAATGGGTCTGGCCGGGTCGGGCTCGGACTTTGAAAGTTGAACCCAAGGCCCGACCCATTTTTTAATCGGGTTTATTTTTTTTGTCCAAGTCTATTTTTCGAGCGTAATATGTTTGTTCAAATCCTTCCAAATATCGAACGGATCTTCGAGCTTGGACGAGTTGCCCGACCCTTGAGCAGGTCTAGTATTAAGTTTTGTGTCACTACTTTAAGTTGTTTTCTGTGATAAGCTCATTCTTTACGAAAAAATAGAATCTAAATAGGCAAAGGATACACCTTTGAGTTACACTAAACTCGAACCAAAACCTGCAAAACCATCCATCATATCATATCATAAAATCGAACCTTAGAGAAAATTAACTCAATAACCAAATTTAGAAAGAGATTAATACCCAAAAAACCAAATCTCAACATCACTCTTTATAGAAAGTTTTACAATAATCATTTCCATGAAAAATAACAATGATGAATAATCAAGACAATGGTAATGATAAAGACGATAGATATATTAATAACCAAATTTGGCACTTATGCATTCAAAATCCATTGCTTTAAATGAAACAACCATAGTACCATGCTTAATTACAACTAAATGGCAGCAAGACCTAATCATTTTTGTTAAAAAAAAAATCAAAATAAGCTTAATTCAAGATTATTAGTTAAATAACTAGATTTTCATTAAATCAAATGCATTAAATAAACCAAAATGCCAGGAAACTATTTAAAACCCTAAAATGCACTTGTCAATAAGACGTTAACCTAAAGAGAAAAAGAAAGAAATCAGAAAATCCTCGATTAATAATTAAACAGCAAGCTCATATAATTAAAAAACCCTAATTATTAAAAAGAAAGCATTCTAGCTACACAAGTAATTAAAACGAAAGGCAACATAATCAAAGCGATAATCTTGCATTATCCAAGCCCCACTAACATCAGAGATCTCAAGTCAATCCAACACAAAAGAATGTAAAAACAAAAAGAGGAAAATTTTGAAATAAACAGAATGAAAAACGAAAAATCAAGGAGATCATGAGGAAATTTATACCTTTGCGAGAAAAATAGAAAGGGTCCATAGCTAAAGAAATCATATAAGAAGGAAAAGCAAAAGAAAAGAAAAGGGAAGCAATAAACAAAGATAGTCTTCCCAAGTATATTTATTTTATTAAATTTTAAAGCAAAAGATTGCATGAAGCAAAGATTAAACTGAAAATAAATGATATCATGGGAAATTTGAAAAAGGGTTAATTAAACTTGCCTCAGTGTCAAGATTAGAGGAGGAAACAGAGTAGATAATGGTGGAGGAGGGTGGACGTATCATTTTGGAGACTAGGTCTAGCATGTTTTTTTCTTATTATTACTTTGCTAGGAATAGGCCATAAAAGAAACACGTCGATGGCTAATTGGAGTTAAACAACTCATTTATATTATTATTGTGCAATGACATGGATAGGTTTGATATCATTAACGTTGCCTTGCCTTTGTCCAACCATAATCTTTTAGATTGTCTGTTTGACTAAAGAGCGAAGCAAAAGAACCTATTTATATTATTATTGTTCAATGACATGGATAGCCATAGGAAAAGCCTTGCGCTTCCCCTTTATCTTACTTGTGTTAACTATGCGACGACCTTCATTTTCAATCTTCTGGATGAACTTTCCCATTTTTACCTTAGTAAAGGTTTGCTCAGATCAACTTCCATGTGGATTCTAGCAATCTTTCTACGGGTTGCCAAAGTGGTAGGATCAGCTTACCAATTAGTTCACCTATCTCCAATAGCAATGATTTATGGAAATACTCTAATGGAAGCTCCGAAAAAAGAAGCCAAACTGCATTAGAGAGCACGTATACTGTTGATGAATGAAAATTAGGCTTCTATATTTGGACCGTTAAGTAACGATCCATTATTTTTCCAAGGACCTTCAATTATCACGTTCATACGATCTTCAGTCCTCTCAAATTTAAAAGCATAAAACACAGCCCAACGTCAATATGATCAAACTCTCCATCCGGTTTCCATAAATGAATGACCCTCCTATGTAAGGTATTAAAAGATAAGGTTTTCCCTAGTGGTTTGATGATCAAGGTAGATTGCCATGGATGACGTAGTTCTTTTTGCATATCTTTGTCAATAACCACTGACGGTATCATAGCTCTATCATTTGTGTTGTTTTCCATATCCATGTCAGAGTTTGCATCCCCTTTTTCTACAATAGTTGCCCTTTGAAACATGTTGATGAACATACGCGAATTCATCAACAAGCCTTTAAACGTCTTTCACCGCTGCCTTACCCTCCAGTCCCGATGATCGAACTATCGGATCCAATTGTTTTGGTACTCCTTTCAAGGTGATCTGTTTCTTGAAGAGAGCGTACAGCCACTTGATTCCCTTTCCCTATATACTAGTCCCCGAGAATTTTTTAATTTAAGTAAATTATTATACGAATATAATATTTGATTATAAAATATTTTTTATTTAAATTTATTTATAAAAATATATAAATTTACTAACAAAAATAATTATTTTATAAATAATAATTTAAATTTTCTGATCCAACCTTAACCGATTCGAACTTATTGAATAAATAATTAAAAAAATTTTCATGAACTCCTCCAATCAAGATCCAACGGTTATGATGTTGCATGCAAAATCACAGGTTTATAGAGTTGACTCTATTTTTTTTTTAATTTTTTAATTTTTTGAATGAGTGAAATCTGCCCGTCTCCACAGCTTTACGAGATCGGAAGGAGGGAAGCATTGACCTTAGATTGTGACAACTCCGAAACAGCCTCGTTTGTACAGATTTCTTATTTGATCTCTTCTTCTTCTTCTTCTTCTTCTTCTTCTTCTTTCTTTTTTATTCTTGTTTTGATTAATAATTATAAATTATATCAAATCAGCCCCAACAGTTTCTTTTCCTCTTCTTGTTCTTTTTCTTCAAAGCTTGGATTTTTCAGCCAATTGAAACGAACCCAGATCAGTTTTGGACTCAAGTATAATAACCCATCAAGCTTTTTCATGCTTTTAAGTATTTGTTTGGTTTTGGAGTGACCAAGTTCTGGATTTTGGCTGATGTTATTCTCCTAATTTTGAGACTCGTTCATCTTTAACATTGTTGGATGATTACTTATTTGGTGATTTTAATATTTGTTTATGTCTTTAACTTTTTTAAATATTTAGGAGTGAATTATATCCTATTTTTGGATTTACCCAATCTAGGTTACTTGGAAACAATTATTCAAATCTGTATTCTTAAAGTTGTCATCCTTTTATACTCTTTATTTCTTAAACTAGATTGCCTGCATATCTGTTTCTAATATATCTCTGAGTCAAATAATTCAATTTTTCTTTTTTTCTTTAATTTTTTGTATTTCAATTCTGCAGAAGTTTTGGTTGAGAATTCTTAGGTGGAGTTTTTGATTATTGTAAAAATCACCAACCACGTACTTGAGAGGAGTCTTTGTTTCTTTTCAGCAATTCAGATTGAGGTTTTTGTCTATGGTTAAGGAGAAGTCCCAAGTAAAAATCTTGGTGGGGGGTTCGGATTTTCAAGTCTGTATAGGTTGCTGGAGATGGCTGGTGTCCAAGAGCAGTTGGAGGTCAAGTTCCGATTGACCGATGGATCCGATATTGGTCCTAAAACCTTTCCTGCTGCTACCAGTGTTGCTACCTTGAAGGAAAGTGTTCTTGCTCAATGGCGTAAAGGTTAGTTATAAGTTTGATTGAATCCAAATGTATTTGTGCATTATGTTGCTCGGAATTTTGTATGTGTCAAACACAAACATGGATATGTTCAATTTTTTTTCAAGATTTTCATATATTTGAAGGGTTTTTAGATCATATCCTCTTACCTATATTTGAATATGCTTCTGAACATGAATGTCAGACTCAGGTGCTTCGTGAAAAATGAAGAGTTAGAGCAATATAGTTTGTGCAGGCAAACTTTCAGCTTTATTGTTTTTAAATATCTTCTCTTCATCTAATTGTCTTTTGGTTACTGTTTCATTCTTTCATATGGTTTGACCTAGAAGGATGGGATCATGATATTGCTTTTCAAAATTTCAGCAATTTATCTGTATTGCTGGTTGAATATTCAGATGAGAGAAACTATGCAGGAAAATATAATCATTATATTATGCTTTACTTCCTTCAGAATTAGGACAAAAAACCATCCTTCATAGCAGAGAAACTGGAATATTTTCTTTGATGAGTAAATTGATTAGAAATACTAATTACCACTGCTGTATGAAACGCTTAATGATGATATATTTCCTAGGCAACCGAAGCAACATGCTACAAAATATGAGTAAAGAATGGTTCAGGCCTTTTCCTGGTATAAGATAAACGACAATAAATTTTTTTTAATACAAACTTGTATCATTTGAAGAATGTCACTGAATACTGCTCTTTCTTATTACTTAAACCAACAAATTATACGGGTTTTTGGTTTGCTTCATTACATCATAGTTGTTTCTGTTGGGAAACGAGTGTCTGTGTTGGATGCTGGGCTTTCAAACTATGTTGAGTGATGCACATTTGAGGCACTTTTGTTGACAATTCATAGTTGAAATGCGGTGGCTGAGATGATCTAGACTGAAGTTTTAAGATTTATGCTAGTATATTGTTATTGTCAGTTTGTTGATCCTGATTTTCTCTCCTCCCCATTGTAAATTACAGTTACTCTGTTCAACTAAAAGCTTAGTCTGAGCTAAGTTCTGTCATCTAGCTGTTCCTTTCCTTGCATTTCACATGAGAGAACTGGCAAATGTGGTGGCCTATATTTTAGTAAATGGAAAAAAGAATGATAAAAGATATGGTTGCATAAATACGCTATGTCATACAAGATAGTGAGGCTTGTGTTAGTTTGGACTGTAGTTCAGGAAGTCATAAATTTTGTTTCTGATTGAGTGGCAGTGGATATTTATTTATGCCTTTTTGCGATTCCTGTATATGACGAGACTTCTCTGCTCTTTTGTTTTGTTTTAGTCATATTAAAGTTCTTCTGATTATAAATTGTTCCATATGTGTAATCATATTCTTTTAATTTTGTGCAGAGAAGGAGAATGGTCCGAGGACAGTGAAAGATGTCAAGTTAATTAGTGCAGGAAAAATATTGGAGAACAACAAAACTCTGGGAGAATGCCAGAGCCCTCTTTGTGATATTCCCGGTGGGTTAACGACTATGCATGTTGTTGTTCAACCTCCTTCGGAGAAAGGTACAATTATTATCCGTGGGGTTCCACAATTATAACCCGAAGTGTTTTTCTTTTCATCATAAAGAGCAATAATACTCCTTTGTCCTTTTGTCTGTTTGCAGTAGCATTCTTGAATTTATTTTTTTCTTTAGGGATGAGAAAAGGAAAACTCTTCTGTTTGGAAATTATTCAAACTTGCTTTTTGAGTTTCTGCTTGTTAGGTCAAATGGAAAATGTTAGGTGATATTTGCATTGCTTGAGTTTAGGACGTTTTAAGCAGTATTATTGACTACTTCTTGTTAATAGTAAAGTAACAGATTGAAGCCTTACGTTTCCAGCTACCAACTTGTCTTGTCCTTTTCACAACTTAAATTTTTTTTAAGTAACATTTCTATCTTTCATTAATGAGCAGAAAAGAAGGCAACAAACCAACCAAAGCAGAACAAATGTGTTTGTGTCATATTATAATCCGCAGCTTGACGATCAGATGACATCATTTTCAGGTGGTTTTAGTTAAATTGACTGTTACTTTCACTGCTAACAGAATCCTCAGCTTTAAACTAAGTTCTTTTTATAAATTTTCTGCAGATGAAGAGTGCTTGAACCAGTATAGAAAATCATGCAGATTTATTATAAAGGTCATGTTTATTTTTTTCTGCTGATCTACACCTTATTTGTGTAGTCGATGATCGATCCATCCATTTTGTTCACTTTGTTCTTTTTCACATTAACTAAACTTTGCTATCAAGTAATTAAATCTCAGATTTTATGTCCAAATATGTCTTACCAAATGCATTTTCCGCCATTTTTTATGTTCTGAACTCGTCTTCCGTAGTATAATATCATTTTTTTTATTGTGTATGTTGACATGATACTCGAATTCATATTGTTCCTTTCTGCTTACCAGCCTTGTTCAAGAAAGAGTCATGTTGGCTCAAGATTTTATATTTACAGTTTCATAGATGGTTTTTTTTATTAGCTTAATGTTTCCATAGCTTGGTGGTGTGAAATACAAATAGCCATTATATTTGTTTACTTTCCTTTTTGTGCTATGAAGATTAGACTTGGCAATCCACATAATCATGTTGTGTCCGTGTCATTATTTTTTTTCATATTGTGTTGTGTGCGAAATTGTTGAGACTAATGAAGATCACCTATTCTGTCATTTTAGGAATTAGTGATCCACCAAATGTTGTCCGTAAGAAAGGGAAAAAAAAAAGTTTGAATCTTATGCCTTTTTTTTAAATAAATGAAGTCATAGACTGCAGAGGGATAAAGAGAAAGATTGTCGATGCTTGAATTTGAATCTCGAACTTATTAGATATCACCTTTTAAAGATAATTGTATGAAACAACTACGCTTAGCTCTAGTTTCTAACTCTATGCCAATTTGATTTTCATTTTTTTAGTCACAGCTTTTTCCAAATAAGTAGGTGGTAATTTTGGGCACAAGGTTTAAACATAATTAACATAATAAATTTAATACAAGTAAGGTATTTGTGTTTAAGATTTTGACACAATAGATTTGTACTTATATTTGCATAATTAACTTAAAAAACATGTTTAAATATGATTAACATAAAATATTTAATACACGTATGGTATTTGTGTTTAGTATTTTGAAACAATAGATTTATACTTATATTTGCACGAATAACATAAAAAACAAGAGACATAACATGCAACAATGTAAACATCAAGGAAAGGGTGGAATAAATTTGGAAGTATTACTGGGAAAATCCAGTTTAGATTTTTAAGCTGAATTAGGGGCATAAAAAGTGTAACGTTAGAACTTTGTAAGAGTTTTAAAGCTAGTAAGAAAATGAATTTTGGAAGGCTCTCAGACTTCCATTTGGGGGAATAATATGTAATTGAAAAGAAATAAGGAGAGGAATAGCTGAGGAAGATTAAACTACTCAAGTCCTGTGTCTTTTTTTTATTGTTATTTTCATGGTTCCATGATTAAGACTACACAATAATGGTAGTTCTCTATTTTGCTCAACCTCTTTATTTTTATCAATTACATGTGTCCAATACCTTCAGATATAAGTATGAGGATATGACTCTCGTAACACATTCTAAGTACCTTAAAAAAAGCTTAAAAAATTAATCATATTCGTGTCAAATACATACCTATGTCCGTCATCCATTCTTGAATCTAAGTAACTTAGGTAGTTCATCTTTCCTATTCACGAATCTTGATACGGGTGAAAGATGATCCTTAAGTCCTTAATAAAACCAGTTAAAAGTTTCTAGCAATTAATTGGTATCTTCAACTTCCAAAGGAAAAATGGAAAAGAAAAACTAGTGACTTCAATTTCTTAAAAATTATTCATTCCATGTACTTCCATTTACAACAACCTGATTGACTCCTAAATGGGCTCAAAATAATCTTAATTTGAGTTAGGAGTTCGTTAACCTTTCTCATCTTTATAGGCATTCAACCTAAATTCAAGAAATTCAATCTATGTTATCATCCTTGTACAACTAGCAAGGGTTTTAAATAGTGGTTGTAACGTAACTTTATGGCCGCTATTTAACGATTTTGGGTGCCTCTTCTTTTTAATATTTATCTCAATTGACTGTGATAACACTTTATTATATCTGCAACCGCACTAGACGCAGTGCAATAAAAAACATGATGTGACTGCTTTTTTAAATCCCTACAACTAGCATGTTGGCGAAAGAGAATGCACAACATAAAATGAACAAATGTAACAAGGACAAGGAACTCCCTCACAAATTGGATTTGGAGATACCCTTGCCAAAGTCTATGTTGCTTCGATTCTTCATTTTTTTCTTAAAATATCCGTATCTAACACTCGTGTATGATACATATTTGAACACGGATATAAGGATATGGCCTTCTAAAGACAAAGAAAAATTATAAAAATCTGAACAATACCTGTATTGGACACATAGCCTTATCTAATAATGACACCCAAGTCCGAGTAACATAGGTTAAAGATCTATAGAAGATGACCTTCAAAATCAGGATGAATTTTCTCGCAAAAAGCAAGCTGATAGAGAAATGAATGAATTACCTTGTTAGCTTCGAATTAATTTTGGTTTTGATATAACAATAACTTAAGCTAAATTAACTTATACTCAATTGTTCTTAACTTAGTACTTATGTTAAATTGAAAAATATTTTGAAAAAAAAAAAAAAAACTAAGTTCCTATTTTTTCAAAAATATATATTCCAAAATACGCATTTATACTTAGAATATTTTTTAGTTATATTTGAGTCAAATTCAAGCCAAGAAAAATCATTTTACAAAAGAATTTAAAGGGATTATCAACACAATGCATAAATATATAGATACTATGTTTAAAACCCTCAAACATATCGATACAACGTAATAAGTATCGATACTCACCCTATATGTATCGATACATTGCTTGGTAGTAGCGAAGGTTGGGCTGAAACCCCTCAAAAGTATCGATGCAAGTATGTTTGTATTGATACATGATGACAATTATTGATACTCAACCTGATGTATCGATACAACAGCCTGTAATGGTCACATTTTTAATTCTTGTATTGATACACTTGGTACTGTATCTATACAACAACGCGAGACTAAACGGAAACAAGCATTTATGAAGGCTAGAACGACTCTCCACCAACCTCATTTAATGCTTAACGTCTATGAATCAATTTCAAGCTATGAAGAGGTTCCTAACAATTAAAGAAGTAAGAGATACCAAGATCAATTAAGCATTGAACAACAAAAGCTCAAAGTCTTCATATTCTTTATTTTTGTTGTATCCGATTTATACTCTTTCAAATTTATTTGTATCTCATCTACTTTATACTTAAATTTCGGCAAACACCTACCTAGTAGAGTTTTTAATTGTTTGTAAACATTTCATTTATATCACAAAAAGGGTTATGTGAAAGTGAGTGAAAACACTTAAGAATTTAGGGTAGAATTCTTAAGGAGATTGAAAGGTTCTATCTAGGCCTTAAAAGATAGTGTTGTAAGGTTATTCCTTAGCCTCGAAGAAAATGATTTCATCAGTGAATTGTGGGAATCACTTTGGCAAGGAAGTGCTAAGAAAAGATGATGTAAGCTCCAAATTCAAGGTTTGAACCTCTATATATTGATTGTTTGTTTCTTTTACCCTCAACTCATTTTTCAATCTCAATTTACTTCAATTTTTTTTTTTTGTAAAAGGCCAATTTGTGATCAAATGTTTCAAAAAAGCAATTCACCTCATTTTGGTTCAATCATTATTTTGAACTAATAATTGGCATTAGAGCTTTGGTCTCTATTGTAGGTTTCATGACCTTGAGAAAAGATCCTTGATAGTTTAAAGAATAGAGGATAAAAACATAATGTTTAAAGCTTCAAAAAAAGCTCATAAGAGTTAAAAGAGCCAAGATGAAGTTTGTCTCATGGCATTTGAGACAAATGCAAATGCTATAGGACTTGAAGGTCATTCCATCATAAGACATCCACTCTTCAATGGTGACAACTACTCATATTGGAAGACAAGGATAAGGCTTTTTATTCAAGCAAATAACTATGAAGTATGGAAGATCATTGTCAATAAACCACTCATCCCTAAGAAGAGGATTAGAAACACTGTTATGCCAAAATAAGAAGCTGAATAGGATGGGCAAGATTCTAAGATGGCACAATTGAATGCTAAGGCCATGTACACACTATTTTGTTCTCTTAGCCCAAGTGAGTACTATAGAGTTTCACTTTATGGCAATGCCAAGCAAGTATGGGACAAGTTAGCAACCACTTATTAAGAATCAAATGAAGTCAAGAAATTCAAAATAAGTATGCTTACACTTGACTATGACTTGTTCAAAATGAAAGTGGATGAGACCATCAAAGAAATGTTGAATATGTTTACGGACATCATCAATAGGTTGAAGGCACTTGGAAAGACCTACCCAAACAAAGAGATGGTGAAGGAGTTTCTCAATAATCTTTCCAACTCTTAAGAAGCAAAAGTGACTGCAATTAAGGAGTCCAAAGATCCCAACACACTTCCATGGATGAAGTCATAGGTTCTCTGATAAGCTATAAGATAAAGATTAAACATGGTCAAGAGCCACCAAAGAAGGCAAGTGTTGCCTTTGAATCAACCACTCAATATGATGATGATGATGATAATGATGATGAGGTTGAGGAATATGAAGAGATGGTCATGTTTGAAAAAAGATTTAACAAGTTCATGAGAATGAACAAGGCAAAAAGACCTCCTAAAAGAGAAATGGTCAAGGAAAAATCAAGCAAGAAAGAGAAGAACTAAATTATTTGCTATGAGTGCAAGAAACTAGGACACATCAAATTTGAATGTCCAATATGGAAGAAGCAAAACTCGAAGAAACAAAAGAAAAAGGCTATAGTGGCCACATGGAGTGATAATGACATATCCGATAATGATGATGACGAAGTGGCCAACCTATGTCTAATGGCTATTGATAAGTCGAACGTATCTTCTAATGCTATTGCCTACTCATTTGATGAATTACGAGATGCATTTGATAAGTTAGCATTAGAATTTGGAGCCATGACTTTAAAATATAGGAAAATGATTCTATACTTACGGAAGAAAATGAATCACTAAGAATGACAAATAATAATCTTAAAATAAAAATAGATGAGTTACAAGTTAAAATTGATGATCTAACCAAGAAAAATACAAACTTGCATAACTTATTCTTAAAAGTTTTATATGGCACAACAAAAATTGAATGATATGCTAGAAACACAAAGAACATTCTTTGATAAAGATGGTTTAGGTTATAATAGAATTGAAAAAGAAACTCATTTTAAGAATTTCTTTATGATATAAAACAAATATTTGATGCATCTAGCATATGGACTCATTACCATAAACTTGGTCATACATTTCATACTTGTTATTTAAATGTTATTACTTCTAGAGGCAAGTGAGAGTATAGATTCCCAAGGGAGTTAGCACATCTAAAGATGAGGCTACTAAAATGAAATGGATTCCAAAAGGCATTTGAATTGTGAACAATAATACTCAAAGACCCAAGAAAATTTGGGTACCTAAAAACAAAACATGATTTTGTGTTTGCAGGAGGGGGAGCATTGTTTCAAGGCAAATTCAACAAGGAAGAATTCTTTGTACCTTGAAAATAGATGTTCACAACACATGACTGGTGACAAAAGTTAATTCATGGAACTAAGGCCTAAAGATGGTGGAACTGTTACTTTTAGTGATAACTCAAAAGGTCAAATTGAAGGCATTAGAGCCACTGGAAACAATTCATCATCTAGCATTGAAAATATTGTATTTGTCAAAGGTCTCAAACATAACCTCCTTAGTATTAGTCATTTGTGTGATAAAGGCATGAAAGTTATTTTTGAGTCAATGAATTGTCAAGTTATTGATATTAAATCAAATAAAATTGTTTATATAAGACATAGAGAAGGAAATGTTTATATTATGCATCTAGATGGCTTGCCTTCTTAAAATGTTTACTTTATTGCTAATAATGATGACTTGTCTTGGTTATGGCATAGAAGATTAGGACATGCTAGTAAGAATGTAATTTCAAAATTATATAGGAAAGACCTTGTTGTTAAATTGCCAAAAATGAAATTTGATAATGGCATAATACATGATATATATGTTCATGAAAAACATAGGAGAGCTTCATTCAAACCAATTAACATTGTTTTAACTACTAGAGTATTACAACTTATTCATATTGATCTTTTTGGTCTTACAAGGACATTAATATGGATTTGTTATTGTGAATGACTACTCTAGGTTTACATGGGTTCTCTTCTTAAGCTCTAAAGATGAAGCCTTAGATAAATTTATTACTTTTTGCAAAATTATTCAAAATGAAAGAGGTTGCTCTATTTCAATTGTGTGAAGTGACCATGGAAAAGAATTTGAAAATCTTGGTTTTGACAAATTTTGTAATGAAAATGGTATTAGTCATAACTTCTCGGCTCCTAGAACCTCTCAACAAAATGGAGTTGTTAAGAGGAAAAATAGAACCTTGCAAGAAATGGCTAGAACCATGCTTTTTAAAAATAATTTACTAAGGGATTTTTGGGCGGAAGCCATTAACACTTTTTGCTACATTATAAATAGAGCTATGGTTAGATGAATTTTTAAGAAAACATCATATGAACTTTTTAAAGGAAAAAAGCCTAACATTATCCATTTTCATCCTTTCGGTTGTAAATGCTTTGTATTAAATAATGAAAAAGATAATCTTGATAAATTTGATGCAAAAAGTGATAAAGGAATTTTCTTGGCTATTCTACAAATTATAAAGCTTATAGAGTGTTTAATAAGAGAACTTTAGTTATTGAAGAGTCCATACATGTTTATATTTGATAAAGCTAATTCACCCTTGAGAAAGGTATTTCTTGATAGAAATGATGTAGAGATTTACTAAGAACATCAAGCTGAAGCATCACACAAAGAGCAAGAACAAATAATTCAAGATCAAGAAGTTTTAAAAGAAGATGAACTACCTGAGCCAACCCAAGTTGAAAGAGAAAAAAATCATCCGAAAGAGTTGACTTATGTAAAAAAAGTAAGATAATTAGTGATCCTAATCAAGGGGTAAAAACTAGATCATTTCTTAGAAATGCATGCATTAAGTAACTTTTCTTTCACAAATTAAACCTAAGAATTTGGATGAGGCCCTAAAAGATGATAGTTGGATCATGGCCATGCAAGAGGAGTTAAATTAATTTAAGAAGAGTAAAGTTTTGAATTTAGTAGAAAGACCTAGTGATTATCCATCGTAGTTACTACATGGGTCTTTAGGAACAAACTTGATGAGCATGAAACCATAGATAGAAATAAGGCTAATTAGTAGCTAAGGGATATAGTCGAGAAAAAGGAATTGATTTTGATGACACTTATGCCCCTGTAGCTAGACTAGAGGCCATTAGAATACTATTAGCCTTTGCATGCTTTAAAAATTTCAAGTTATTTCAAATGGATGTCAAAACTGCTTTTTTAAATGGTTTTATTAACGAGGAAGTTTATGTTGAGCAACCTCCCAATTTTGAAAATTCTCATTATATTGATCATGTTTTTAAACTCTTAAAAGCCTTGTATGGCTTAAAGCAAATGCCTAGAGCATGGTATGAAAGGCTTTCAAAATTTTTAATTGAAAAAGGTCTTAATAGAGGCAATGTTGACAAAACTCTTTTATAAAAGTCAAAGGCATGGACATTTTAGTAGTTAAAGTTTATATTGATGATATTATTTTTGGTGCCACTAATGAATCTCTTTGTTAAGAATTTTCTAAAATAATATAAGGTGAATTTAAAATAAGCATGATGGAAGAATTAACATTCCTTTTGGAACTATAAGTCAAGCAAACAAAAGATGACATCTTCATCAATAAAGTGAAGTATACAAAGTAGTTACTCAAAAAGTTCAAAATGGATGAAGCAAAGCCTTGTTCCATACCTATGAGTACTTCAACAAAGCTTGAGAAGGATGGAGGAGATAAATGTGTTAACTTTAAATTTTCTAGGTCGATGATAGGCTCATTACTATATCTTACCATAAGTAGACCTGATATAATGTTTAATGTATGCCTATATGCTAGATATCAATCATCACCTAGGGAATCACACTTAGTTTCCGTAAAAAGAATCTTTAGATATCTTAAAGACATTCCTAATCTAGGCTTATGATACCCAAAAAAATTATCTCTTGCTTTACATGCTTATTCCGATGAGGATTTTGGTGGATGTAAAATTGATAGGAAAAACATTTTGGTACTTGTTAATTTCTTGGAATTATGCTCATATCATGGTTCTTCAAGAAATAAAATAGTGTTGCTTTGTCCACAACCGAAGCAGAGTACATATCTACAGAAAGTTCTTGTGCCTAAATCTTATGGATAAAACAACAAATGGAGGATTTTAGAATTACCACGGATTACATTCCTATAAAATATGATAATATTAATGCTATTTGTCTGACCAAAAATCCAATTCAATACTCTAGAACTAAGCACATAGAGATTAGACATCACTTTATTAGAGATCATGTGTAAAAAGGTGATATAGTGCTTGAATTAGAAGAGAATGATAGATTTTCACTAGCCGATATTTTCAGTAAACCACTTGACAGGGATAGATTTTGCACAATTAGAAGAGAACTTGGTTAAATGAATGCGCCCTAAATTTATAAGTTTGATAACATTCTTATATGTTGCCTAAATATAATTTAAACTATGTTTACCTTACTTGATTAGAAAAGCTAGCCTTGCATACCTCTTTGTTTATTAATGATGTGTTCTTTTATGCCTCTTGATGCTTTGAATGATTTTATTTTATGGATTAAATTTTGATATTGTTGTTCATGCAAAATGATTTTGATATCAAAGTTTTGTTCAAATTTGCATTTTCAAATGTTGTTTAATAAGCAATTAGGTCAAAAATATGTTTTGAATTGATACCATATAAATAGAAATGACATAATGCTGAGCTATACATATTGATACAAGCCAAAAATCATTTACAATCTCAAGACATAGTTCATGGTATCGATACTGAACACAGAATTGTTCTGTATATTGATACGTAACTTTAAGTCTCGATACAAGCTATTGATACTTCTTAGTTTGTATCGATACAAGCCAAGACTCATCTCCAGTCTCGAAACCAAGTTTAAGGTATCTATACAAAACCTAAAATTATTCTTTGTATCGATACATGACTCTAAGTTTTGACAGAATGTATCAATACATCCTAGTTTGTATCAATACAAACTATCGATTTAGGCTATCTTTACGTGTATAACTTCATTTTTATCAAGTTTGAGCCATAGTTGCCTTAGTTTCCTTAACCCTAACACTTCTCAATCCTCACTTGTCATCTAATCTTCATCTTTTCCTATAATCCTTAATTCAAAACAGTTTTATTTTGTAAAATTCAACATTTCCTTTCAAAAATTCAATCATTGGCACCCAAAATCTTCAAACATTCAGCAATTCCTTCCTTCAAACTTTAACCAACTCCTCTTCAAAGCCTTCAAAATTTATCTAAATTTTTTTAAATTTTTAAGTGTTTTTTTCATTTTCAATCCTTCCCAACCTTGTTTGTTGTGTTTGATCTTAAAACTACTTTCATAGTGCTCCACATTACCACCAAAACCCTTTGCTCCCTACTTGTTCAATTATATTCCTCAAACAATTCTTCCTTAGCAATCCATCTTGCTTAGGTAACCTATCCCTAGCACTATCTACTCGCCTTACTCCCTTTCATAACCTACACCAACCTCGTAAAACCTTCTCTGAACCCACTCTCACTTCATTTGATTCCTTTCAAATCACTCCAATCACTTCACCAACATCCATCCTATCATCAGTTTGTCTGCATCATCATCTAATTCTACCCTATCACCACCTACTCGACAAAATTTTTTTGCATAACCATGCCTCCCAAAACCAAACAAACTGCCCTTCGTCAAGGTTCTATCACCCGCACTTCCACTTTTTTTGCTCGTCAATCACTTTGGACCTAAAATTAATCATTCTTTGACTCATCGAGACACATGGGCTCATGAGCGCTTTAATACCATATATACCCATATACCTATCCAACAATGTTATCTACTTTTCTTTTCTTTGATCCATTTCTTATCCCTACCTTCAAACTTTGAGACCTTCGATTGGACCAAATTTCTATCTTTCAATGTTCCAGTTCGCGAGAGCTTTGTTCATGCATTATTTAGCAATGCCTCGTTTGTAATTGATGATCATGATCGTGTAATTACCATTCGATCTTATCTTTTGGGATAAGATCTTGTAGTCAACCGTGCTTCCCTTGCGATCGCTTTTGGTTTCCCGAATAAAGGTATAACCAACGAAGGTCTGGCACCTGCTACCTTGCATACTGTAAATAACAAAGCCACCCTCCTTTCTTCGATTGATTCCCTACTTCATCTTATCATTTCTTATGTGCTCTGTCCTTACGGCACCAAATACACTTTAATTAACGAATCTGATCATTGGTGGCTACATATGATTCAAACCAGAACTCATCCAAACCTTACCCACTTTATCTTTGTCGACTTTGTCCTTTGTGTCCATGGTTGTCATAGCCTCCTACATGGCATGGCCTTGAGCTACTATATCAAAACTCAAGATCTTGATCTTGCTTACGACCTCGGGATTATAGTATCTCCTTATCGCTATATTGGATGAAAATCTATCAGCTTGCTGAGTATGACATTCAATAAGCTGATTTTGTTTCTAAGGCTCGTCGACAACCATCTCCATCACATTTGCAATTAGCTGCTCTCAATCTTGATGATCATGTTGGTGATAATGTAGAGCATGATATGCTTCATCCACCTCTAGATCCCGACACCTTATCATTCGTGCTTATAGATGTCCAAATTATTTACAATTCCATCATAAGTTGCCTTAACACATGGGGGTGGCGCTTTAATTCTTGGGATCACTACTTTGATTCTATCGATACTTGGCTTTCTAGTCTCGAGCATAGTCACCAGGCATTGATCGAGCAATTTTGTAACTTTTCGATAGCCTTTTTTCATGCTCTTCCATCTATTACTCCACCCTTCGAGGATCTTTCAGCCAATGATAATTATTCATATTAGGATCATTTTAGGATCACTTTTTAGTTTTTAGGAGTTTATAGTTCTCAAACTCTTTCCATTCCATTGGACATCTTTTGATTATTTTATTGAATATATTTAGTGCCTTATTCTCAATAGATTATCTTTGATTGTGCACACTATAATTGCATTTTCTTTTTTGCTTTTAATTGATCTTTCTTGTGTTTTGATACAACAAAAAAGGAGAAAAATGTTATAAATTTGCCAAATATGTCTTGCATTGCCAAATATGTCTTGCATCTATTAATATGATGATATTATTATACACGTGATTATGATGATGATATTATCGCATTGGAACCCAATAACATGGAACAACTTTACATGCTATAGCTTGATTTGTGAAAATCATGGGCAATGTTGTAGATTCAAAATATTATAGCTTTAAAGAACTCTATTTTCACAATTAAAACTTTTGAAAATCATTGTTTTTATTGAAGAGGAGTTTTTCATGGGAGTCATTAATAAGCAAATTTATCTTAAATTTTATTATATCAAAAAAATAGAGAGTGTTAGCTTTGAATTAATTTCGGTTTTGATATAACTATAACTTAAACTAAATTAACTTGTACTCAATTATTTTTAATTTAGTACATGTGTTAAATTGAAAAACATTTTGAAAAAAAATATTAAGTTCCTATTTTCTCAAAAATATATGTTTCAAAAAGCAAATATATACTTAGAATATTTTTTAGATATTAAATTCAAGCTAAGAAAAATCATTTTATAAAGGAGTTTAAAGAGATGTACCTACACAATGCATAAATGTATCGATACTATGTTTGAAACCCTCAAATGCACTCATACAAATCAATATGTATCGATACAACGTAGTAAGTGTTGATACTTACCCTACATGTATCGATACATTGCTTGACAGTAGCTAAGGTTTGGTTGAAACCCCCAAAAGTATTAATACAAGTATGTCTATATCGATACATGATGACAAGTATCAATACTCAACCTGATATATCAATACAACAGCCGATAATAGTCACATTTTTTAATTCTTGTATCAATAAACTTAGTACTATAGCGATACTATTTTATCTTAAGTAAAGATTGAACCAAGAGGGTGTGATTTGTTTCTTTGAAAAATTGATCACAAATTTATCTTTTACAAAAATTTGAAAGAAATTGAAACTAAAAAGAAGTTAAGGATAAGAAAAACAAACAATCAATATATAGAGGTTCAATCTTTGAACTCGAAAACTATATCCTCTCTTCTTGGCACTTATTTGCCAAAGTGATTCCCACAATTCACTAATGAAATTGTTACTTTTAAGGCTAAAGTATAACCTTACAACTCTATCTTTTAAGGCATAGATAGAACCTTTCAATCCTCTTAAGGATTCTACCCTAAATTCTTAAGTGTTTTCATTCACTTTCACATAACCCTCTTTTGTGATATGAATGAGTGTTTACAAATGATTAGAACCTTTACTAGATGGGTGTTTGCTAGAATTTAAGCACAAAGTGGATGAGATAGAAATAAACTTAAAAGAGTATAAATTGTATACAAGAAGAATGAAGAATTTGAAGACTTTGAGCTTTTTTTGTTCAATGCTTGATTGATCTTGGTATCTCTTACTTCTTCAGTTGTTAGGAACCTTTATTTATAGCTTGCAATTGATTTATAGATATTGAGCATTAAATATGGTCGGTGGAGAATCATTGTAGCATTTATAAATGTTTGTTTCTGTTCAATCAGATGCTATTTTATCAATATAGTACCAAATGCATCGATACAAGAATTAAAAATGTGACTATTATAGGCTATTGTATCAATACATCTGCTTGAGTTTCAATACTTGGTCATCATGTATCAATACATACACACTTGTATTGACACTTTCGGGGGTTTCAACCAAACCTTAGCTACTGTCAAGCAATGTATCGATATATGTAGGGTGAGTGTCGATACTTACTGTTGTATCTTTACATGCTAATTTGCATCGATATATATAAGGGTTTTAAATATACTATCAATACATTTATGTGTTGTGTCAATACATCCCTTTAAACTCCTTTGTAAAATGATTTTTTTGGCTTGAATTTGACTCAAACATAACTCAAAAATGTTTTAAGTATAAATGTGCACTTTGAAACATATATTTGTGACAAAATAGGAACTTAGTATTTTTTTCAAAGTATTTTTTAATTTAACACAAGTACTAAGTTCAAAGCAATTGAGTACAAGTTAACTTAGCTTAAGTTATTATTATATCAAAATCGAAATTAATTCAAAGCTCATAGATACAATAGCGCGGGACTAAACAAAAATAAGCATTTAAGAAGGCTATAATAGCTCTCCACCAACCTGATTTAATGACCAACGTCTATAAATCAATTCCAAGCTATAAATAGAGGTTTCCAACAATTGAAGAAGTAAGAGATACCAAGATCAATCAAGCATTGAACAATAAAAGCTCAAAGTTTTCAAATTATTCATTCTTTTTCAAGTTTATTTGTATCTCATCCACTTTGTACTTAAATTCAAGCAAACACCCATCTACTAGAGGTTTTAATTGTTTGCAAACATTTCATTCATATCACAAAACAGAGGGTTATGTGAAAGTGAGTGAAAACACTTAAGAATTTGAGGTAGAATTCTTAAGAGGGTTGAAAGGTTGTATCTAAGCCTTAAAAGATAGAGTTGTAAGGTTATACATTAGCCTTAAAGGTAACAATTTCATTAGTGAATTGTAAAAATCACCTAGGCAAGGAAATGCCAAGAAGAGAGGATGTAAGCTCCAAATTCAAAGATGAAACCTTTATATATCGATTGTTTTTTTCTTTTACCCCTAACTCCCTTTTCAATCTCAGTTTACTTTAATTTTTTTATAAAAGGTCAATTTATGATCAAATTTTTCAAAGAACTAGTTCACCCCCTCTTGGTTCAATCATTATTTTGGGCTAACATACCTAAAACAACTTCATGAGTTATTGAAGATACCAATCAACTATTAAAACATATATGAGCCATAAATAAAGGTACAAAGCACACGGTATTACAACATGCTCACTATGACCACTGTTAACTAATGAATAATTTTAAAAGCAAATGGTTAACAAATAGCTTCTCAAACCTTTTAGAAAACACTTGGTGAGGGCTAGACAAAGCAGCAAAACACTAAAGAGTAGATGCCAAGTTATAATGGTTGATTTCAAATACAGAGAAACAAAGTTGGTACAACCTAATTTGATCCACAAGGAGATAATTACATACACGAGATGATAAACAAGCTGCAAAGAATAAGATAGATATTGTCAGATATAGCCAAGTAGGGATTTTTTTTGCCAAATAACTAAAAGAAACTCCCAACAGAACCTAATTGCCTTACATCATATGCATGTCTATTATGTCAGAAAGGTAACTTCTATCTTCAGCCAAGTAATTTTAGCAATCAAGGTAGCTCACCATGAATGTAAATTTGCACCAGAAACAATGGTGTTAATAAGCAAACGAATTTTACATCATTATTAGCTAAAGAAAGAAAAGGACATAATGGTTCTTACCTAACAGTAATAATAAATTGTCCATTTTTTATTTGCTCCAAACTCTTTTTTTATCATTCTTTTGATCAAAGAATGAAAGATGCAGCCATACAGGTAGCACGAAGGGTGACATACATCTAATAATTAATGCAAGACCTCTCTGCCTAGAAGGGAATGAAAAGACTTGCCTCAATGTTAGCACCCAAGAAAGGAGTTTCCCTTTAACCCCCATTCTTTTTTTATAATCTATGAATGCTTGTTGCAAGCCTGCAAGAGATTACCTGGTTCGCATTCAATGGATCACTTTGATTCAGAAGTTTCTTCAGAATCAGGAAAAGGTAAAAGGGTGCAGACACCAAACATATGTCTATTTGGGTAGACATAATGCTCGATGCAATCCTCATAACCTTTCAATCTACAGCTTGCACCCTATGGTACCATCTTAGCTTGTAGCATGTTCCACGACTTTATAATGAAGGCATACTATTGTTGGATGAAGTTGGGCATCCTAGTCACTCAATATCTTTTGAACCTTCAAAACCAAGAATGACTTGAAAACTCCTCGAAAAAACCCCATATTGCGCTTTTCCTCTTGGTCAAGATGTTCGCTAGGGTCAGACACATATAAAAACATTTGTTCTGCATTGTGGCAAAAGTAAGCTCTTACTTGAGGTCCTAAAAAACAGTCTTGTTAACAAAATGGCGAGGGATTTGAATGTTATTGAACAAGTGACCACTGCTACATCCTAAAAAATAAATAATCAGTTTTCTAATTGCTCTTCAATTCCCAGTAACACTGTGACTTCCACCAAACTACATCAAGCATCATCTTTGGGGCCTTTGTTTTACAAAACTCCTTCTATAGTACTCTCTTAGCAAGATCATCAAACCATTTACATACAATTGAAAGAGTGGCAATCAACTTAGGATTCTAATTTTTGATGTTGAAACACTAGGAAAATCATATCTTCACTTCGATGACCATTCATGCATTGGCAGCTAGATGAATGTATGCAATGATACTACTTTGTTAGAATCATTACTTCACTCAAGAGAGCAAAAGAAATAATGATCATATGTCTTGGTTGTAAAAGCCAAAAAAATATCATAATTAGTAACAAAATTTTAGTAGCTTGCATCAAGTTTTCGAACCAAAAAGCTCAGAATAAGCTAAAGGATGACTACAAACTAAGATTCCTTAATACAACAGCTTAGAACTTCAAAAACCATTTTCCTTCTCTGATAAAGGAAAGAACGAAAGGAAAAAAAATGTCATCATAAATGACTTGAAAACTAACAACATAAAGTCTAAATTACTTTCTTGGGATAAAATCAAGCAAAGAAGAGCAATGAGTTCATTGCAAACTCAAGCCTTAAGACATATTCTAGCTAGGCTTCTAGGAAGAAATTCCCAAGAAATTGAAGAAAGTATACATGCTGCTGGCTTCCAATCATAAATTTAGAATCCACATTATGGTTTCTCAGCCAAAAACATAAAGATCTTTATGTCATCCCTATAACGTGCAATTTAATCCATAAATCACTTTTTAACTACAAGTTCTCCATTTTTCATCTTTGTGCAAAGGAGAAGTTAGCGTAGAAAGGGAGACAAAGATAAAGATACCGTAGCAACGTTGTTGGAAGAAGTAGGACCATGATTTAAACAACAAAGGAATATAACTCTTATTTTAATAACATGTCAAATGCATCTCTAAACCGATTGGATGCCCCAATAACAGCATAAAACTAACATAAGGTGCTTGCTTAAGGTCTTATCAAATAAGAGAAGTGGGGAAGGGACCTAGAACCCATAAATAATTTGCCATGTAAAAAGTGAAAATGAATTTTTGGGCAATGAATTGCAATGAAGATTTATACTTTCATTAGAAAATTCCAATTTCAACGTTAAAAATCTCCATATTTCATAACTCCACAAATCATAACCTTTACATATCTTTCCATCTTAGTAAAAAAAAAAACTTGTTTAATTAAACTTTAACTTGGATTCTTATATCAAAAAGCAAAAAAAAAAAAATAACTTAGTTCATTGTACCAATGCCATTAATTTATTAACGCTCAGATTTAAAATAAAACACTTTTAAAAGAGACCAATTTTACAAATTCAAATCAAATGGTTAATCCAAACAAAACCCACTTCACTTCTTCAGTAAGTTATCCCACTACAGATTAAAAATAAAAGGAACTCAACCCATTGCAAAATAAACCAAAAACTAAACAAAAAGAAATAGGGCCAGAAAAATACTAGATTAAAGCCAAAGCTCTCACCTTTGCCTTGGGAAAAGCTTCCTTTAACAGTCTTTAGACCTTCAAAGAAAAACGAACTCTTAAAAAAATTAATTGAATAAGAAGATCAAGGTTTTCTTAGAACCTAGTCCCAAAAAACTGAGCCAGTAAAATTTTACATTAAAAAATGACAGAGTAGTCTATAGTTACACAGAAAGATTCTTAACCAATCATTACTTGCCACGTGGAAAATGAAATTTTTTGGAACATAGTTGATTGATGAACTTGCTTGGATGGCATCTTCTGATTGGCTGCTATATTTCTTCATTTTTTGAGCTCCATCGAGCTTCTTTGAAAAAAATTTCAATAGATTTTTAGCTTACTTCCGAAAATGTGAAATTAATTTTAGAAAAAATGTGAAGATTGAATGATTTAATGTAACATGTTTTGTAATTAGTTATTTTTGAAAATTTTATTTTTTTTAAAATAGCAATATTGAAAAAATATTAAAGCATTGATTATTAAAATATTAAAAATTACTTGTTATTAAAATATTAATATTTATAATAGTAATATTTTAATAATAATATTTAATATTAAAATATTAATATTAATATTAAATATAATACTATTTATTATTAAAATATTAATTATATTAATATTTAAATATTATAATAATTATTTCAATTAATATAGCTGTTAAAATATTATTTTTTAATAAATTGTAATATTATTGTAATTTTAAAAAATATTTTATTTAAATGTTATAATTTATTACTACCTCTGTCTTAATTAAAATGTCATATTTTGACTTTTGTTGGCAAGAATTTTAAATTTTGACCTCTTGTTATTTTATATTTATTATTGATAAAATTGTAAAAAATATATTTTAAATACTTTGAATGAAGTAGTTTTTAAATATATATTTTATAAAAATTTAGTTAATTAAAATATTTAAAATAATAAAGATCAAAGTTTAAAAAATTTGACCAAAAATAAGTAAATTATCAGAATTTAATTGGGACATAGGGAGCATTAAAATAATAGTATTATAATATTAAATAATTTTTATTAAAATAATAAATTATATTAATATTTTATTCATTATTATTAAAATAAATAATATTATATTATTAAAAAATAAATTTGCATGTTTAATAATATTGAAATAATTTTATATGAATATTTTTTAAATATTTTTAAAATTAGAAATTAAATCATTAATAATAATAATAATATTTAGTTGGAGTAGAGTTAAGTTTTAATCAAAAAATCGTGTTATTTATAAGGAGCCATTTTTCAAAAGTTGTCTTCCCTCTTGAAAAGAGAAAGATGGTTTAAAAAAAAATACTTCATTTCCATTGACCAAGTTTTTCTTCACGAAACAAACATCGAAAAATAGAAAAAATTTTTTTTGAAAGTCATTTTTCATAAAACAAAAAAACCCATAATTTTAAAAAATACATACGATAATAATCTTTTCTTTTATTTGGTTATTTTCAAAAATTACATAATAATTAAAAACAAAAATAATTATTAACTTAAAATTCACATTTAAATTTAAGCCTTTTCGAATTGAAAGTAGATACTACGAATTACTTCCATCATAGCCTATGGATAGGAAAAGCTACGAGTTACAAATATTAAGATTTGAGCTCCAGACTTATTGGATATCACCTTTTAGAAGTTACTAATGAGCTAACTGAATTAAACTTTAGGTTCATTA
The DNA here is from genome assembly GCA_038381775.1 of Adansonia rubrostipa. Taxonomy (NCBI): domain Eukaryota; kingdom Viridiplantae; phylum Streptophyta; class Magnoliopsida; order Malvales; family Malvaceae; genus Adansonia; species Adansonia rubrostipa. The sequence continues at coordinate 89,205 of JBBYHM010000006.1, read as the reverse complement.
CATATTTTTATTTTATTAGTATAATATAAAAATTTATATTGTTTATTTATATTTGCTAGATGTAATTTGTTTATATAGTAATGTTGAGGTCGAGTGCGGTCCTGCAACACAAAAAAGGTCAGAAAGGTGCCAGAGTTGGTACTCCGAGGGCCTTCTCTGATGGTTAAGTTAGTATGCGGATATTTGGAGATATAGCAATAGAGATTCAGAAATGGGAGAGAGTCCCTTACCTTTGGGTTTACTTACCCTTTTATAGGTGTTGTCTGGAGATATAATGTCAGGTGATTTGATGGTGATGTGACTAGCGTCGAGCTAGTTGTCAGGCTATGGTGCCTTGAGGTCGGCTCTGTCAGTCTACCATTATTCGAGAGGTGTCAATCCTGAAGTCAAACTACTTCGAAAGATCACATTATTGTCGGCTGTTATTTTGGCGGTCACCAGGCTGCACGATTGCCCAAATGGTGAAAGCTGACTAGCAACCATTCTGATCACCCAATCTGATCGCCAGTTGTTTTGGCGGTCACCAGATTGCGCAAATGCTATTTTGGCGGTCGCCAGTCGACTGGTAGCCATTTTGGTCGCTCAAATGCTAAAAGTTGACTGGTAGTCATTTTGGGCGTCCGAATGCTAAAAGTTGACTGGTAGCCATTTTGGTCGCCCAAATATTAAAAATTGACTGATAGCCATTTTGGGCGATCTGGTTGATCACCCAAATGGTATAACAATTGTCCCCCCTTCATATCCTAAAAGACAGTTATAAAGTGAATGTTGTTTTGGGACTTTTGGTGAATACTGATGTTTACGATGTTGGGTGGTCAGCCCTTTTTTTTTAGAGGAAAATGCTAGTTGTTTTATCAGCCCATGCATGAGCGGTGAAGGGAATGATGCTCAGGGATCAGATTTGTTTAAGCAGAAAGAGGTCGGTTGACTATTATGCAGTATGGATGGCTAGTGCTAAGAAATGATTGCAGGTGGTGCATTTTTAGACAACTTTATTATTTTTTATTTATTTTTTAATGTAAATTTACTGATTGATGAATGATTACATTGCTATCCTTTCATGTTTTGGTGACCACAAGAATGGTTTGGCGGCCTTTTTGGTTTGTGGTACGATGAAGTATTTTAGTTGATCGCTAAAATGGTATAAAATTGATTAAAGATGTTGTATCGGACATGATTGATGTCTTTTAAGCGTTCCTTATGCAATTGAGTCTTTGGTGGTGATCTGTGCGACTTAGAGTTACATTGTTGGGCTTTTGTAGCCAGAAAGGCGACTAGGCGTCACGTGCTTGAAATTTTATAAGTGGTAAAGGGTCACTTAGCATCGCCTTGGTGGTGAACTATGTGACTCAGGGTCACGTTGTTGGGCCATGGTGGCCAGTTTTACGACTAGGCATCGCGTGCTGGGATTTTGTGAGCTACAGTGGGTCACTTAGCGTTACCTTGGTGGCGAGTTTATGTGACTCAGAGTCACGTTGTCGAGACGTGGTGGCTAGTTGGGCAATTAGGCATCGCGTACCAAAATTTTATGAGTGACAATGGGTCACTTGGCATCGCCTTGGTGGTGAGCTGTGACTAGGAGTCATGTTGTCGAGCCATTATGGCCAGAAAGGCGACTAGGCGTCACGTGCTGAGATTTTATGAGCGACGTGGGGTCGTTTGGCATGGATCTGGTGGCGAGCTAGTGTGTGGTTGTTCTGTTTGGGTGTCTTCAGAGTAGGACCAAGGCAGTCAAGCCTCCTGTTAGTCCATGATCCTTGGTTGCTCTTTCGCTCTCTGTCCCATTTCTTAGTTTGTCGATTTGTGAGTTCGATTGCCTCAGCATCAGCATATTTCTGTGCCTTTTCATAAAGTTGGTATAGCTTTGTGGGCTATGCGTCGGTTAGGGCATATTTCAAATATTTATGGCGGATGCCTGCCATAAAGGCTTGGATAGCCCATTCATCATTGAGGTCTTGTACTTCCAGAGTGGCAGTGTTAAAGTGCTTGACATAGTCTCAAATGGTTTCTTCATGATTTTGTTTAAAGCTAGCACATGTTTTGATAGCTGTCTTGCAGCTGCTGAAATTAGCAAGCAAGTGCCTGCCCAATTGGTCAAAGTTGGTGATGGAACCTAGGCTCAAAGAATACCACCATGTGCGTGCCAGGCCTCGAAGTGTTGTTGGAAAGATGCAACACTTTATGGCATCTGGGATGTCATGCAGGCTATAAAACGTATGAAAATGATTTAAGTGGTTAGTTGGGTCAATCTTGCCCTCATATGTGTCAGGGAAAGCTTAACTTTCCAAGGGACGGCTACTTGGAGGATGGCGGGTGACAGGGGATTGTGCTCATCAACGAGCCATTCCCAATTGGTCTTCCGGTGTGCTCGGAGTTCTTTGATTTCTTGTTTGAGGGCAGCTATCTGTTGAGTAAGGTCTAAGGGCAGGAATGGTGGTCGATGGTCGCCAATATGGCAGAAGGTCCCTGGTGGCATGTGTCGCTGAGCTGGCATAGAACCTTTCTCTACCATTAGGCTAGTTGTATGGTTAGGTGGAATAGGCTGATCTTGTGGTCTTGGGTTTGGGATGTTTTCAGCGTGTTGTATCTGGCGATCAATAGGTTATGAGTTCTGGCGATTGGTTTGGGAATTGACAAGTTGTACTAGTTGAAGCTGTGATTGTTGGATGGTGGCCACTTGACTGGCGATGGCTTGGAATTGGGCTTGGTAATGGGCATGGTAGTCAAGTTGGCCTGGTGGTGACAATAAGGTTGGCGACATCATCGCATGGATTTATGGTGGTATAAGTGTGTTGAGATGAGTAATTGGGGGCGCTGGGGCATCCAAGGGTATGTGTAGGGTGTTTGTGACTTCCGGTGACTGTGAGAGGTTTTGTGGAACAGCGTTAGTTTGTTGGTTAGCCATGGTTTTTTGCATTTTTCCCACAGACGGCGCCAATTGTTGAGGTTAAGTGCGGTCTTGTAACACAAAGAAGGTCAAAAGGGTGCTAGAGTTGGTACTCCGGGGGCCCTCTCCGATAGTTAAGTTAGTATGCGGGTGTTTGGAGATATAGCTATGGAGATTCAGAAATGGGAGAGAATCCCTTACCTTTGGGTTTGCTTACCCTTTTATAAGTTTTGTCTGAAGATATGGTGTCAGGTGATTTGATGGTGATGTGAATAGTGCCGAGCTAGTTGTCAGGCTATAGTGTCCTGAGGTCGGCTTTGTCAGTCTACCATTATTCGAGAGGTGTCAATCCTGAAGTCATACTACTTTGAGAGGTCACATTGTTGTCTGCTGTTATTTTGGCGGTCGCCTAGTTGCACGATCGCCCAAATGGTGAAAGCTGACTAGTAGCCATTCTGATCGCCCAATCTGATCACCAGTTGTTTTGGCGGTCGCCAGTTGATGGTAGCCATTTTGGTCGCCCAAATGCTAAAAGTTGACTAATAGTCGTTTTGGGCTCCCGAATGCTAAAAGTTGAATGGTAGCCATTTTGGTCGCCCAAATATTAAAAGTTGACTGGTAACTATTTTGGGCGATCTGGTCGATCGCCCAAATGGTATAACAAGTAACAATTATGTTTATTATAAAAGTATTTAGCCTTTATTATATTTTAATTAAGTATGATTATCTCATTTACCAGAAATGAAAGATAAAATTCTACAAGCAGAGTTAATGAAATGACATGTGTCAATTAATTTATTATTATTTTAAATATACTTAAAGGAACATTTGTCACTCACTAACTTCGCTCGTAAAATTTTTCGTTCCACTGTTAATATTTAAGATAATTATCCTTCAATTAATATATTTTTTTCCTTAAAGACTTTGTCAATGGTTATCTAAAGATATTCTTGTTAGATGTTAATTAGTTCATATTAATGAAATTATTCATTCTCTTTCTTAAGAGTTTCTTAATGATATGTATTATATATACACATATATATGAGAAGGGATTCAATTATATTAATATAAAACTAAATTAGTTTTACACATTTCAATAACTTTTTATATGATAAATATTTTAATAAATTGATTGGTAAATTTAACAATATAATTATACTCGTTGTGTACATAAAGTTTTGAAATGATCAAATATATCTATAATATCGATCAAGAATTTTATTTTTTTTAAATATATTGAATGTTTGAAATTTTTTTATACCAAATAAATAATTAGACATTTTTAATTTACTCAAAATTTGATGTGCATAATTTATATGAATAGAATACGAAATACAATGATAAAATTAAATAAATATAAATCATATAAAAAGTTATTAAAGTTTGTAAAATTAATTTAATTTTATATTAGTGTAAGTGAATTTTTCGTGTGTGTGTATATATACAGTCCAAAGGATAAAAAGAGAAATTTTATATCTTTATCAGCTAGAGTTTGTGAAAGGATATATCTTTAAGATTTTTTTTAAAAAAAATTATGGTTAAGTACACTTCAAAATATATAACATATTTCTCTTGATGGCTATAATTTATAATCTAAAATAGATTTCAAGTTTGAACTTCAAAATGAAAAAAAAAAATAATGGATGGAAAAGAGTGTTTTTTTTATTTTTATTTTTTTGTATAAATTAAAAAGAGATGCTTTTAATTTTGTAACTACAAATCATATGTAAAAAATAAAAAGTAAATGGGTAAGTTAGGATCGTTGATACGATTAGACTCGTCCATGAATCGAGTCTTAACAAAGTTTTTATAAATTCAAGCCAGTCTTGTCTAGATTATTATTTAATAATAATAAAATATTTTATTTAAATTTAATTATATAAATATATTAATATTAATATTAAAATATTTTTAATATTATAATATTTTTTAAATAATGAAATGAGCCATCAAGGTTGCCCAATCCAAGCTTGAATAAAAAAATAAAAAAAATTTTAAACCTTAGCTGAACCAAATTGATGGACGCTTCTATGTGCAACAAGCTAGTCACACAAAATTTTAAGGGAAAAAAAAAAGAGAGAAGTGCAATAAATTTGAGTCACATTCTAATACTCGGACAATTTTATTCTCTCCCACTATTGGTCTCTTTTCATCCTTTGCTCCTTGGATCTAATTGAGTTAAACATTAGAGCACGTCCTTAAGTCCCAACTCTAACGTTGTACAAAGTCTCTTTTTTTTTTTTCAGTCTTTTTTGGTGGTGGCTGAATGATATAAATATATATATATATATTCCATGAAAATTGTATTTGAAAGAAGGGCCTTATCTGTAACTCATGTAGGGTTTTTGTAGCTTTTATCTCTTTGCTTCATTGCTAAGTAAACTATGAAGAAAACTAGGGCTAAAAGAGATGTAATTTCTAGCACATGCAACATTCTAAAAATGCAGTTGAGCATATCTCCTATTTGACTTCAGCTCATCATAGTTTTGCATTTTATTTCAATTTAACAGTAAAAAAGACTCGAAAGGAAGGGTTATCAAAGGTCTACTTTTGTCTTTAAAACTGAAACATCTTGAACAATTGTGAATGGTATATGGTGGTGTATAGCTTAGATATCTACATTTTGTGCTGATTAGGGATGTTCGATAATCATCGTTTCCGGCCAGATACCGTCTTCTTGACAGCTCCGACGGACACTAAAAATTCATCGAGGGATGATAAGGTCTTCATATCATCTGGTGGGAAGTAACTGGCTGCCTTTCCCATTAGTGATGTGAAGAGAAGTGAAAGTGAAGGTCGCCGAGTAACGTAACGCTCACCTAAAAAGTCATCAAGAAATGCAAATGCAGCCAATAGTTCAGCTCGGCCTGCTTTGATTGGACCTGCAAAGTGTGCCGGGATTATCCTCTTGAATTTCCAGTCCCTTGCAATGCCATCAATCCAATCCCGGACCTGTATTTTTTGAGACCCCAAATCAATGAATTGATGGAAATATAGACTACAAATCTAGGCTAGGGATACTTGATAAATGAAAATGATCTCTTCTGGTTTATGCAGTAAGAAAATCAGTGAGTTGTTATTTTAAAGGTTTAAGCTGAAATATGTATGTTTTTAGGATTGCGCAATCGATCAGTTCGATCTGCAAAACACAAAAAGTGACTTCAGTAAGGAAAATAACTGAAACCAACCAACCTTAGCTACATAAGCAAAAATAACTGAACCGATATAGAACGGTCATTTCGGTTGGTTATCTCATTTAGTATGTTTATCTCAGTTGGGTTGTGAGTTAGGTCTTGGGTGGTTAACTGGATATGGCTTTGGGGTAGTGGGTATGAATTTTGTATTATATTTATAAATATATAAATAATAAATATTATAATATATTAATATAATATATATAAGCCGATTAAGTCAAGTCAATTCAGTTTCAGATTTTATGAACTACGAACCGACCGACTTAACCAATTAAACCGACACACTAAACCGACATAGACCGAGATCGATCTAACTGAACCGAAGGAACCTACTTGCATCAATTTCGGTCAGTTTCAACAGATATTTACTCACCCTTGTATATTTTATGTGATTGAGTCAGCAAAGGAAGGTTACATCAATAAGGGCTCTTGGTTCTTACCTTGTCTGGAACTTTGCTGAAGACTAATGTCTTTATGATTGGAGAAACAATTAGCTTTTGAGACATCTGAGCAAAACTAGCCTTTGGTTCCAAAAGATTCGATGGACCGAGGAACAGTATCTGTAGAACCATTCTTTCCCACCCTGTGTGCCACATGCGTGAACACATCCAAGTTACATCAGCAGCATGGTGCTAAATTTTGGCTTATCTAATTTCAAAACATTTTGATCTGACCTTTCTGACGGTTTGTTTCATTGTCGACGACTGGTTCATCAGGAACTTTCTTTCCTTTGCTAAGAAGTCTCACTGCTAAGCCATTTTTTGCTGATGCTAAGAGGTATTCTTTGTTAATACACTCTGGCGGCTTTTTGGGGACATATATGACAGCATCCGTAACCAGAAGCGTTCTTGAACGTTTATGATAGAAAGCCACCTCTACATACGGTCCAATTCCTGAAATAGTTGAAGCAAAAGACAAGTTCAGACTGTCGACATCTTTAGATGGTTAGAACTAGAAGTATAGCTTATATTCAACTTTATTTACCAACTTCTGGTGAGCTTAGAACTTTTTGTTCAATCTCATCAGCCCATGGAGTTGAAGAATCCGTGTCTTTCAAAGTTTTGGCACGAAAAATCCCAAAAAATTCGAGGGGTAAGTTCAAGGGCCAACTCCATTGCCTTGGTGCCACCCAAACTTGAGCCTTCGGAAATTTTCTCGAAAATGGGCCCACAAAAATTTTATGCTCGTAAGCAAATGTAGGCAGGACAATGTATTCTACAGGAGCTCCTAATTCCTTCACAAGCTGGAAGACAACAGGCAAATCCCTTGTTAGAGAATGCATTAATTACAAGTTCATTAAAGAGCAAAACTTGTAGAAGGCCAGTGGCAAAAATATAATGATGGTCTTACGTTTGAACCCAATGCTTAGCCTAATTGGTTCATACAATGAAACTACCCTTAAGAAGTGGCATTTAGTAGGTCCCGGTTTGAATTCTAGAATTGATGACCCCTTCTTCTATTCTCAAACTACGAAATTTGTGCAATAAAAAGATAAGAAAAATGATGAAGCAAACAATCAATGATTCTCATAAACCATTCAAAGACCAAAAACAAATCAATGATTTGAACCAAGTCTTTCAAAATTGAACTAATCGACATTGCTTAAGGCTGCTGAATCTTGAAAGGCTTTTTCCCAGTCATATGGGGGCATGGCTTTAAAATACAGGTTTTTCTTTGTCATCATCATGTACAAAGTGTAAAACACCAAGATAGCCCCTAAGAGTTCAAAATGGCGCCAATTCAAATGACATAACAAGACTAAAATGCATGAAAGGCTAAAACAATATCTGGTTTCGGGATCACCATATAATAGGGAAGTTGATAAATGCCAATTAGACCTTGTTCAAGTTGTAAAAGGATAAAGGCTAAGGCCCCAGATGATAGACTACACAAATATATATACTTCAATATTTAGAATTAGGGAGGAAAAACTGAACCTTGATGCACTCTTTGGTTGGGGCAACAGGGGCATGGACCCATAGTCCCCCAGATTTGAGTTTGATAACAGTCATCCGAATGTTTGTCGAGACGCTGCTGAAGCCTAAGGCTTGCTCTTGTTCGAATAGCCATATAGAGCCTTTAACAGCCTAACAAAGACATCAATATGAGAGATTGAGGAAGAGTCAGTATAAGAATAACATAATTGTTGGTAGGTGCACTATATCAGAATTCAAATTAGAAAAACAAGAAATTTGGTGCATATTTGCATATCTATTGTTTTTCTTTGCTCAACTACACATTGATTCATCAAAAGACAAGACGAAAGGAATTGATAAGATTTTGGAGGCAAGCGGATGCTGATTCCCCTTTTAATGCTAGCTAGTTGGATAGCTGGGCCTGCCTAAGTTGCTCCAACTCCTCATTTCTTGAAGAATTCGTGCCTGATATTCGTGATTAATGCATATTTGAACATAGGTACAATCCTCCAAATATATAAAAAAATATAAAAATAAAATTAAACATACCTGTATTACATACCTACTCATATCTAACACTCACATCTAAGCCCAACTAACATATTAAGGGCCTTACTCACCCTGACCATAATAGACTCTTGCTATTTGCAGTTCAGATGGACTATCTAAGTATTGGATATAGATATATATATGTATGCAATATTGGTATACTCAATTTTTTTTAAATTTTTCGTATATCTAAAAGATTATAATCTCGTATCTAAATATATGTTCGATAAAAGTATCAGATACGAATACTTAAAAAAAAGTGAAAAGTCTGAGTAACCAAAGAACAAATAAAAATAAAATTAAAGAATCATTCTCTAATCACCAAAACTCAGTTATCAATTAATTAAACTCCAAAATCAAACTAAGGCTAGGCTATAACATTGAGTTAATGAAGAAAACTGACCTCAGTCCTAGTAGTGCGCCGGTTAAGAAAAGGGCCAAGGGGAAAAGGAAAGCCAGTGATGTTAAAGTAAAATCTGTTGGCCGAGCCACCGCTATCGCTTCCAGCTGCGGTGGATGTAGTAGCACCAGCTGAAGCAACCACCAAGCTCAAATTACAATCTTTTTTCTGGCTTCTTGGTTTCAGCTGTAAAGAAAAACCCTTCAAGGAACCACCAAGAAAACTTGAATTGGAATCTCTTGAAGAGATTGGACTCTGAAAAACAGTTGATTTTGGAGAAGAAACAGCAATGACTGCCACCATTTTTTTTGGTTGGAATATTTGCTTAGTTAATTTGGCAATTTTTACTTAAAATACCAGCCAGAAAGTTAGTGCAACGGGGGGACAAGACAAGATCCTAAGGCTGCAATTCCAGGACATGGTTCTGACACGTGGACGTTCGAGTTTGATTCTGGAGTGTCCTACTTGGATTCTGGGCGAAAATGGGAAAAAAAATGAACATATAAAGAGAGGGAAAAAAAAAAAAAAAAGAGAAATTTGTCGAACGCCGTTGAAGTTAGTGGTTCCAAAAGCAGGAATGGATAGAGTTTAGATTATTTTTATATATAGTATTAATATTATATATATTTAATTTAATTTAATTTAGATTTTATTTAAATATGTTTATATTTGTAAATAAATAATTTAAATACTATTAGATCTTTAATTATTTTTTTAAAAGAATTTTAAAATATATATTATTTTTATTCAATATTTAGGAATTTTTATATTTTTATTAAGTTTTTATACATAAATAACATAAGATATATTTTTAATATTTATACTATATTATATATTTAATTTTTTTATGATATAAATTACATAATATATATAAAAATAAAAATAATATAAAAAAGGTCTGGTCAAGCTCAAGCTTTGACTGTCAGAGTTAAAGTCAAACATATTTTTTAAACAGATCTAATATTTTTATTTAAATCCTCTCGTATCAGATAAGCTCTTGAATTTGAAAAAATTAGCCACCCTTGAATATGTCTAAATTTGAAGTTCATGGAACACTTAAATCGATTACAATTAGAAATTTAGAAATAGAATGTTTTGTCTAAATGTTATGATCTATAATTATTTTTTAAATTTTGGTATTTTTTCAAATTAAGTAATAGAATAATTATTGTCGTGGTTAAGACTAAGTTTAATCAAACTACATTGAGCTCAAGTGGTAAGAGCTTAAAACTTGACTTGAAATTTGAGGCTTCAAAATCTTTGGACTTCGTTAGGTTTCATTTTTAAAGTATAAATTGATTTGAGATAAAAATCGAATTCCTTAAGCTTACTCAATTAGCTTGATTCCTGTATTTAACTTCAATTTGATTATTTGTACTTGAATTCGAATTAAAAATTTTCAATACTAATTAAAAATTAAAATTTTAAAAAAATCTATTAAATTATAAACTATTTAAATTAAATATTAAAATATTTAATTTCGACACACTTAATAGCTCAAGCTCAACTCAATCATGAACACGTCAAATTCTAGTTTTCCAAGCCAAATATCTTACAAATACGTCTTATTTACATCCATAGCCGAAAGATCTCACTCAATTTTCAACCATACAACAGTAACTAAAACCGACTGGTTATCATGTTGGCAGACAGAACGTTCAACAACTGTCAATATGAAGTGACAAACAATGCTCAAAGTAACAATGTCCACAAATGTATCTAGTGACATCACAGTTTCGAAAAGCAAATCCATCGGTGTTGAAAGCCCAAAATTGCAAATCGCTTACATCAGTTTCTACAACATCTTGAACACTCACATGAAATTGCAAATCGCTTACATCAGCTCCTACAACATCTTGAACACTCAAACAGACAAGCTATACAAGAATACAAAATATATATATATACACATATCAAATTATTAAAGCTAAAACCTAAAATTTAATTTAATTAACTTATATAATCACATTTAAAACGAGACATCTAGTAGGTCTAATATCTGAATCCCACCATTTGCAACCCTTGAAAACAAGCATACGGCTACCAACCTCAAAAGCTGACATTTAACATATTCAGGATTTGTCCCAGCATTTGCAACCTTTAAGAACATGCGTACGTAGAACAAAAAAACCTGTGTTTATTGCATAGATCTAATAACAACAGTCTTAACTGTCTAAGTACAAGTCGATAAGTAGTTAAGTTTTCTAAAAGACTTTACATAACTATTTCAACTGTATACTAACCAAGAGCTCTGTTATATAAAAAGCACTTCCTAATGCGCCTGGGAACTTTGGTTGCCATCACACAAGCGAATTCCAGAAATAAGAATCAAAACAATCACACACAAGCTGAAATGTTCGGAAGAAGATATGGAGAAGATTTGGGGAAGAACTTCGAAAAACCCGGACACTTGAAAGTTGTCGAACTGGAGACTTTAACGGTCTTTGGGTAAAGATGCATCACAAAATAGGTGCAAACGTATATTCACAATGCTGCTCTGAGAGTGAAACTGATACCATCATCTCAAGTGATGATTTCTTTCACAAGCCAGTCCAAACTCGGATACGCAAAGTACAAAATGAGAAACGATGGGAGAGCAAACAGAACGGTAATAAGTATGTACATAGCCAAGATGGCTGCACTGGCAGGAATTGCATACAGGATGATCAAGAGAAATATGATGACTAGTGGGAACTTGGCCGTCAGATGTATGAAGAACACGAGAGATTTCCGAAGGGAAGAATATATTCTTTCCACATTGAAGTAATCGGCGAGATGAGTATGATTGGGGCTTGATCCTGATGAATTGGAATGATGTGGATACTGTCCCCTTCTTTGGTTACACCGAGCCACTTGGTTTTCCGAGGCTAAATTATGGTTTGATGACCAGTCAGGCTGACGATCTTCGCAGATAGAAGAATGAGACTTCAGCCTATCACCATTCATGCTCTCGACCATCCACAGTAGAAAATAGTTTTTCCGAGGGAACTTGAGATTTCCCCTATAAACCAGACGAAAGGACAAGAGATTGCACCATGGGCAGGAGACGAATAGCGGAAGTTGAATCGGCAGAGTAGGAAATTTCACAACAGCCGACTGAAGCCCTAGAATGCAGTTTTTACACAGGGTATGACCACACCATAAAACATAGGGCACATATTCTACGATGTTGAAGGATTCACAGCATATTGGGCACTCTAAACATTCATCCCTGCTAACTATGGAAGAACTGTCATCATCCGAACATTCTGCTGCCGCATGAGCTTGCTTTAGAGAATCATTTCTCAGTCCAACAGTTCCAGTAATGCAGTTGGATGCGAAACTCCACATGTTGATCGGAGGAACACAAGTGATTACATAACCAACATTATTCTAGAGTAGCAGAAAATGAACCTTGATAATTATAACATAATCTCAAAACTGATAGCATCCATCTGCTGAGTACAAATACCAACAGTGGTGAGTAACAAAAGACAATCTGAAAGGAAAAAGAATATGCAAGAATAATAGGCACTTTAGGCAGAATGATCTCAGTAAGCATTTCTGTTTGAACGGCAGGCAATAATTATTAATGTTATCAATCTGGCAGTCCATTTTGTTTTAACTCAACATCAATACACATGTATATTATACTACAAATCGAAAGGGAAAATAGTAAGATTCACTCATATCTTCCACAAACAAACAAGAAACTAAAATCCACGGTGGTTAGTGAGAACCAAACTGAAAATTCTACACCAGGCATGATGATCGTTTTCAGTCTAAGTCGGAAGCAAGCCTAATTCGACAAAGTATGCCCTTAGTTCTTATCTCAAAAAAAAAAAAAAATGTTATCATTCGAAAACCAATTCGGTCTACTCTCGATTAGTTTTAAGAAGATTACTTGGGTGACTTAAACAAATGTCCTCTAAACCATCTCTTGATGCATGCTTATCCGTTTTTAAGCTCTACACGCTAGATTAACAGTTGCAGCCATGCAAATTTTCCTTGATTGAATCAAGTTCCATTTCAATTTATCCAAGCTAAGACAAGGTAAACTAAGCTATCATACAACTTCATTTTGTATTTAATCTTAGATAACAAAGATTATAAACAAATAAATAAATGCCCAATTCCTGAGAAAGGCAAATCATCTAAGTCAGATAAAAAATTGAACATACCTCCTCCAAAATCATAGCAAAAAAAGAAAAATAATCATTTTATGGACCACCAATTTCATAATAAAAGTACTATTGACAATTGATATGATACAAGAACCAAATCAACTACAAGTGGAGTCACTAATTGACATATGCAAGAAAATGAAATTAAAGAACCCAGAAAGGAAATCACTTCAAATAATCATATAACATAAAACCCAGAAAGAAACAAAAAATTAAAAAAAAAAAAAGGAATCAGTTAGCAAACAACCCAACAATGAATTCAAACAAAAACTTACCCAAAAATAGGTATGATCTTTACAAGCATCTTTTAACAGTAAATAAATAAGATATAAACTTGAAATAATGATCATACAGAGTATGGGTATCTTGATTTGATGATAACAAAGAGAGAAGAAAAAAAGAGAGTTTATAAGCTCTCTTTTTCTCTCTGCTTCTCACCCAGTCTTTTTTCCTCTAGGACCCCCGAATTTGCCTGCTGACAACGAAAAAAATTAAAAAAAACAATGGGTTTTAATTTGTGTGGCCAAAAATATTGTTTTCAAAAAAAAAAAAAAAATCAAGATTCAAGCTTCGTGGAACATGTCATTTAGGAAAAGAGGCCATCACCTCTTTACCCAAATGGCATGGGCAAAACACGTCAACAACGCTTGCCCCCACTTGATTAGGAGTAAGAAAAAAAACAATGAAAAACGGAAAATCGTAATGTTAAGTTTCATTGATTTTAGTTGGAGTAGTATTTAAATTATATTTCATATAATTTATTTTTTTATTTATAAATTAAAATTTTGTAAATATGTAAGTTGAGTTGAATTTTATTTAAAATTAATTTTTATTTTTTTAAAATAAAAATAAACACTTTGTTTTTAAATGAGTAAAAAAATTTTAAAAATATTATAATTTTATTAATTTGAAAAATTAATGAACATAATTAATTCAAATCAATAAAATTCAACTCAAGTTGATTTTGCTATAAATGTTATTCGAATTAATATTAATTTAATTTTTTTAAAAAATTTAAAATATTATATATTAATTAAATATTTTTAAAATCGAATCAAATCTTTATCACCTCTGACTCGAACTTGCAGTTTTTAGTTGTTCTTTTCTTGTAACATTATTGCTTGTTTTATGAAGATATATAACAATAAATTTATGATTCTCAAATTATTTTAATTGATTAAAGCATTTTTTATTTTTTTTTATTGTTTTGGGTTTTAAGTAGATTTGTTAATGGAACGAGTCAGGTTAAACTTAGAAAGCAAAAACAAAAAAAAAATTTCGTTTATCTAAGACTTGGCTCAACTTTTGAAACTCGAAAAAATCTACTTTACTATTTAAAATACATTAAAATTTTTAAAATATATATTTATATTTTTTAAATTAAATTTAAAAAATATTAATTAAATAATAATTTAAATTCAACCTGAACAAATTCAAACTTAAAATATTTTATATTAAAGAGATCTAATTTAAGGATGAGATGAAATTATTATAAATTGATTATCATAACCAAACCTCAAGAAAAGATGTTTGCTAAATTGCAACATAAAAGATCTTTATGACTTTTTTTTTTTTAATGATGATCTTTTTAGGTGCTTGAATATAATGCCCACTTTAATATTTAATTTGAGATTGAGCCTTATGTTACGTAATAAAAGTAATTTCTCATCTCATAGACATCTTAGAATTTGAATTGATCTTTTGATTTATAAATCAAAGATGTGAATTCTAAGTAATGAATAATGTCCCATTTGAGAAACTTGGTTATGAAATTAAATAACAATTTAAATGTTTTTAATTATAATAAATAATTTTTTTTTAGTAATTTCAATAGTTAAAAGTTTAAACATAATATCATAAGGATGTTTCCAATTTCAATCTTTATGTGATGTTCATAGGAAAGGATCTATCTTTCTTCCATGTTCAATTTCCATTTCTAACAAAAATAATTAAGTTATTATATTATATATACAAATAATATGATAGTAATTACATTTAAATTTAAATTGAAAGACAAAAACCAACAATAATAAGGTTTTGCTGCTTCTTTGATTTTTATGTCTATTTGAGTAACATACAAATTTAATGGCATTAATTATATAATAATTATGAGAGTAATATATATATAAGGAATTAATGAAAAATAATTAAATATATCATTGAAAAGAATTAATAAAAAAACAGAAAATTTCTTTTTTAATTTACAAAGGATTACTTACCTAAAGCAAACTGATTACTATTTCAATTTAATTATAAAAAGAAACTTTGAGGGAATAAGAGATAATTGAAATAATTATTAAGGATAGCATATATAAATATATAAATAAATAATTAAAAACAATTAAATATTTCATGAAAAAAAAAAGACTTAATAAAAAAAATTGATGGATGGAAAAAAATAGCAACTTATGGTTGGAGAAATTTGTGTGTAAAAATTTAGTAGTACTAATTATATAATAATTGTTAAGAATAACACATAAGAAAAATTGATAATATTAATCTATATAATACTTTAACACATGAGGAATTAATAAAAATAATAATTAATTCATTAAAATCTAATTGTATTTCTTACCCAAATTTATTTTCAAGATTATCAAATTACCCTAATTTATTTATTTACTTTTTGATATTCGACAATCTGGGAAAGCTAGGTCCTTCTAGCCCTTTCTCTTTACCAAATTTGGTAGAACTGCAATCGGTTCCGATCCACAAGGTGCTTACTACCCTTGATTGATGCAACTTAGGGATATAATTCTGGTGACTCAACTCGAACCAAGACTTAAGGCTAAGCACAAGCTTTGTACCTCATATTTATTTTAATTGTAGTTGGAAGCTTGAAACGAATCTTACATATAAAAAAGTAATTAAAATTATTGATTAATATATAACTAAACCTTTGATATAAGAAACCTCATTTTTTCCTTAATATTTTAGAACTTTTTAAATTAAAATTAAATATATTTTTAAATTTAATTAAATAAGCAATCGTAATTATTATTGATTTATGCATTTGAAATAAATGAGTTTATAAATTTTTATTTCAAAATATATATGAAATAAAATGTTCATAATTTATTTTATTTTTGGGAAGAATGTTAATTTTGCTACTCACAAATATATATATTAATGAAATTTCTCATTTCTTTTTCATAACTCTTTCTTTTCTAATTTTTTTTCACCTTCCATTGTATAAAAAATTTATTACCTTAATGATACATGGAGAGATACTTCAAAAGGAATTTATATTAATATATTTCAGTTGCAAATATATATATATATATATATATATATGACAATAAATTGAAAGAAAATGGTAACTAAGGTAAAAGTTGCTGCTTAAATAAAATTACATTTATTAAGAAAACCGAAAGCTATATTAAAAGAGTGGGATGAAAATTTCTTTTTGGAGAAAATATGTAAACATTTCAAATTGAATAAATATAGGAAATAATAATTTATTGATATTTGGATTATACTGAAATCTAATTATTTTTCATTTTAGCTACCCTCTAATTAATCATTAATAACATAATGTCAGGAATTAATTAGGTTAATTAGTGATATAAATTTTTCAAAATATTTTTGCCTATCACAACCAACCACACCATGCTAGCTTTTTTGTGTTATCAAAATTGTTGAAGGTTGATCCCACACTTTCCTTTATATGCATGCTTTATTAAGACATATTTTATTAAATTAATTAAATCAAATAGTTTATTTTTTTAAAAGAAAGATATTCTTCAGAAATAAAAAATCTTTAACTAATCACCAAAGCAAAATTTAAAAAAATCATATATTAATTTTAATTTAATACTATATATTTTTGTATTAATTAAATTAAGAATGCCAAATTTTCATTAGAATTGTTTTTAAATCACATGTAAATTTTAATTACATATTAATCACATATAAAAGATTTTGTTCATGTATGACTAACTTAAATGGATTAAAATGAAGGGAAATATATATATATATATTCAATTAATATTAAAAAAAAAGACAATTTAAATGGATTAAAATAAAGGAAAAAAGATTTTTTTTCATAAAATAGATAATAATGCAACTTCCATTTAAAAAAAATACTTACTTTAAAATATATTACAATAAGGATATAGTTGTAATTTTATCTTTTCAATCAAAAGTAGATTTTTATTTCATATACAAACGAACAGTCAATATCGTGGATTCCGAGCCACCATCCAACAGCCATACACATGATAGCAAGCACCCCACTTCTATGTCCTAGCTGAACCAAGTTGACAATACTCACCCAGGCAGAAAACATTATCAGTTTTATCAACAACCAATCTAGCAAATCCATTAGCTTCCCTAAAAGACATGAACAAAATCAACTAATTTAATCTTTTCAATGAAACGATAATGAAAGCAAGACCCAACGGATCCATCATCTACCGTTTACATATTCATAAGCGTCAATGGAACAAAAATGCTTCAATTAACAATCATTTAATTTTGTATAATATTATTACAAAACATCAAAACGATTGAATCAACTAAAAAGCAAAGGTAAATTTTGCACAAAACCTGAGACCGTGTACTTGCGAGAGCAAGATTGTGATTAATGCCGACAACAGTAACCGTAAACTCTAGCTTTTGACTTTTTGGAACTTGAGCCAAATAGGAGAAGGCTCATTGGATGACCACGCACGCACCAATCCCCCCTGCAAATTACTATTATTGCAGGACACGTTATCCATATTTTTAAGTTAGGAGTGAATTGAAAACGTTTTGGAAATGAAAGAGAAAAGTGCAAATTGCAAGTAACGTGCAAACTTGATTTGAACGTGTTTAAGCTATAGGAGTGAATTGTGTTAATTAGAAATAATTAGGAGTAAATAGTTGTAAGTGTAAGAGGCCCCCAAGATTACTCTTTTCAAAATGTCTGAATTACCTTATTTACTCAAATAAACAGTGGGAAGTATATTATATAATAAAAAGTCTAATGTACCCCTATTTACATTGATGAGGAGTTGAAAATATATAATATATTGAGTAGATATTATGGGATAATTAAAACATGAGATTAATGGAGGAAAGCGTAAAAATTGTAATAGCATTAATTATATAATAAAATTATTAAGCATAACACATATATTAATAGAAGATAATTAGTTATTTCATTAAACAAGAACTAATGAAAACAAATAAAAAATACTTTTTTTAATTTAAAAAGGTTTAGTTACTTAAAGCAAACAGATTACTATTTCAATTTAATTATAAAAAGAGAATTTGATGGAATAAGGGATAATTAAAACAAGACTACGTGAGATTAAAAGAGAAACAGCGAATAATAGTGAGAGAAATTTGAGAAATGTACAAAATATATAATAAACTAATAAAAACTATTAAATATTTAATTAAGAAATATGTTAGTTATATTACTTTTGAATTAACCTGTTTTCCATATAACAAAACCTTAAGTTTAATTTGCTTAAGTATAAATGTTTTTCAATTTAGTATTTTCTTTAAATCATTTTGAAAATATTTTGAAAAATAATAAAATACTTTGGACTCCTAAGTTTTCTCAAAATGACATATTTTTAAATGTACACTTATGTCTAAAATATTTTAGAACAAATTAAACTCATTTTGAAATGCCTAGAAAACAATTTTTAATAAAACATAAGGGAATTATCAATTTGACATTGATACTTCTTAAAGAAGGTATCAATACTATATTGATACTTGAATTCTAGAACCTAAATGAAATTTCCAAGGCATTATAATATCGGACATAAAATATCAATACTTGATCTTAAATTATCAATACTTAATCCTCCAACCGTTATATTTTTGAAGTTTTATGAGGGAGGTATCGATACGGTATCGATGCTTTAGTGTGAGAATAAATGAAAACATGATTTTCAAGCATCCATCGAGTTTTTGCCATCCTAATCAACTCCAAACGGCTATAAATCATTCCCAAGCTATAAAAGAAACTCTACAACACTTCCAAAAACAAGAGATACCAAGAGAGAAAGATAAGAGCTATATTATTTATCTCTTATAATCTTACAAGTAGTTTTTCATTGTTTTAAGCTTATAATTCGTATTATTCTTGTATTCCTTTGTAATTTTATTATTGTATAACTTCTTTGTTGAGCTTAACTATGCAAACACCTAGCTTATTATAGTTTTGTTTTTTATTTAAACATATAGCTTTGTAAAAGGGATAGGCTACTACCAAATCCTTAAAAAGTAGAATGGGTTTTATTTAGCCTTGAAAACATACCGAAAAGAGCTTGTTATCTAACCTTACTCCAAGATAGAGATTGTAAAGGTTATCTCTAGTCCTTACGAGGTAACAATTTAATTTAGTAAACTAGGAACTCTTTGGCAAATGACGTTAAGGGAGAAAATGTAGGAACGAGGCCAAACGCCTATAAATCAATAGTGTTAGATATTTAATCTTGACTCATACACTTGCTATATTTGCATTTGTACTTGCTATTGAGTATTTTGCCTAAATTTCTCAAAATTATTATTTGTACTTTAATTTCGCAATTTGTTTTTGAGAAATAAATTCAACCTTCTTAATTTCTTCACCACAAGAGCTAACAAAATAAATCCAAACGAAAAACAGAAAATTTCTTTTTTAATGTAAAAAAGTTCACTTACTTAAAGTAAACATATCACTGTTTTAATTTAGTTATAAAAAAAGAATTTGATAAAATATAAGATAATCAGAAGATAATAATGAAGGAAATTTGAGTAACGTACAAATTAATAGTACTACTTATAAAATAATTATTAAGAAATATATATATAAGGAATTAATAAAAATAATTAAATATTTTATTAAAATGATAATTTGATGGAATAGTGGTAATCAAAGCGCAAGATCAAGGGAAAAAGAGAGTTATGGTGAGAATTATTAAAAAAAAAAAAAGTTATGGTGAGACAAATTTGTGTAATGTACAGAATTAATAGTAATAATTATTTAATAATTGTTAATAGTCATATATATATGAAAAATTAATAATATTAATCTATATAATATTATAACAAGTATAAGGAATTAATAAAAAAATATTAAATTTCATTAAACTAATAGTAATTCTTATCCGAAGTTATTTTAATATTACCAATTACCCCTATTTATTTTAAGTTGAAGTTGGAAATATAATATTAGTGGAGTTTGAATCCTCGCTTTGCTTTGATTTTATTGTTATTGATTATATATTGAATATGATTATGAAATGAAAAAATAACATAAATTTATTATTAAAATTAAATTACTATGACAAATTATAATAAAAATCTCAATTTGATGACAACTTTTAATGTAAGTTATAGATATAAAATTATGCAAATATATGAATTAATTCATTTTATATAAAAAATTAAGATATAGATCAAAATTTAATTCATTTAGATTATATTAATATCTATCTTTTATATTCATTAAAAAATAAAAAATACAATTCTCATAGTTATTAGACAATAACTCATAACTTATAATATCATTTAACATAACTTTTTTATTATTTAATTATGGTAACATATTTTTTCATTTGATTCACCACTTAATGCTTAAAAAAATTACTTACATCAGCTTATCTTATTTTATTATTAAATATTTTAATTTTCACCCCTATTAATACAATAATTTTTTATTCGATAATATACAAATAAAAATTAATATGATTTTATTTTTCAAAAAAAAGAATCAATCATTATATGTCGTGTAACCCAAAATTAAAAGTTATTTAATAGTGCATTATATAAACATGACATGAAAAACTAACTAAAATATGATACAATACAAAAAAATAATATAACTACGACATGAATACAAGTATATGTCACAATTTATATAAAATAAACATAACACAAAATCAAAAATTTTGAATAATATCAATTAAACTTGGTAATTTTAGATAAGACACATAATATAAGTAATACTTATTTATTTTAGGTTGGTTTTTTTTAATTTTATTATAGGAAGCAATTTGTGTATTTATATCATGTCCATATATTTTGTTGTATTTTAATTGTGTTTAAAGATTTACATTTATATAAATTTTGATACATTAACAATTCACATTATTTTAATTTTGTGTCATGTATTCGTGCTCCATCCTACTATGTTTTAATTACTTTATACATATCATATTCATGTAATCGTATTTAATATTATTAAATTAAAAAAATAAGGGAAGAAGTAGAGTTATATGCGTTGTCAAAATATGATTGGTTAAGAGGTTGAAATAGAACTTACTATCTTTTTTTCAGCAGAGGTTTTGTTATTGAGAGAGCAGCTTTTTGTTGTTCAGCAATGTATTATGATTTAAGGAAAACAATTAGTGAGTTATTTAAGACAAGTTAAAACATCAGTTTCATCAAACTATTTTTATTTATTTTTTTCTTCCACATTCAAATATGTTGTTTAGATAGCAAGATTTAAAATAATAAAAATTTCTAATTGAATACACAAAATAATAGTGCAAAACTCAAATTTTGTTTTAAGAAAGTTTTTTTTTTATTACCAAAAAGATTACATTTTGTGTTTAAAAAAAAAAGATAATAGATATTTAAATTTATAATCTAAATTTATTAAACGTCATATCTTTAAAGTGATTGCATAAAATAATTAAATTAAACTAAATTAAAAACAATAAGTTTACATTAGAGATGTCTATGTATCTGGTCACGGTCCAATTTTTTTTCTTAATTCCTTGCCTTAGTCAAATCCGAGCTTAATAGTTTCACAATTTAAAAAATACTAAAAATTTTTTTTATATCAATATTTATATATTATTATAAATAATATAATCGAAAAACGATGGACTGTATTCATTTAACAACCAATCCAACAACTCAGAGTTAAAGAAAATAAAAAGTAATAATGATGTTTAGAACATAAAACCATAAAAATTAATACTGATCTAGAAATTGAACACTGCAGCAAATGAAAAACCCTTACAAAAGGAATCGTAAGACTAAATCGTTACTTAAATCAATACTCATTTAACAACTTAAAAAAGAGTTTCTTGCTAATGGAAAAACAGAACAATCAAAATCTAGAAATGAATAGTAAAAGAAATGTACAGCAAAGTGCAAATATTCTAGCATCAGCCCATTGTGTTAATTTTTTTAGAAAGTTTTATGACTGTCGAAAAATAATTTTGAATATTATTATTTTACTAATTTGCCTTGAGAATAATGGGAAAAAATAAGTGTGAACAACTGCTAGCTCTAAATTTTCATGTATTTTTTTTTCAAAAATATTTTTTTAAAGAAGAAATTTGAAACCTAGAAAAGGTAAGTGAAAAAAATCTTACAAACAAATAAAATTGTGTGTATATATATATATATATATATATAGGTTATTTTGTATTTTTGTACCCAATGATTTTTTTTAAGTAATACCACACGTTGTGATTTATAGCAATACCCTACCAAATATGATAATATAAAATTACAAGACATATCACTAGGTACAAATTTGCCAATGAAAGGCTTAAAAGAACAGCAAGGTATACTATTCCTCCAGCCGTGAATATACAACTTAGCTGGCGGCGTTACCGGATGAGGACTAGAGGTCCGATGGTTTCGGTTACCGACAATGGAAACAGCGGTGACTGCATGACCATTGACTAAAAGCAACTGCTGCAGCAGCCCACAATTCTTTGATACCTATTTTATTTGAACTTAATCATAAAAATTAAATATAAATATATTTTTATATAAATACATTTAATTTTTTAAAAAATTACTCATATATTTAAAAAATTTTTAAAAAAATTTTAAAAATTATATTTTTATATCTATATTCGAATACATATCAAATTAAATAATAGATAAAAACAATTTAACAAAAAAGGAAAAGTCGGAAACAATTGGCTAAATTTCATCATTGGAAATCATGGAAACATTGTACTTGTTGGACAATACGAGGATTGGAACTTCATTTTCGGGGAAATAAGTCTCAACTTAATGTCTGTTAAAAGAATCCAAGTACAAGACTTCACACTGAGCGGCCAAGATTTAGGATTGGAACCATATCCATCGGTAGGCTATATTTTTTGAATTCAAGTATAGATATAAGATATATAAATATATTTGATATATATTTATTTTTTTAAAATTTTTTATGTATTTAAAAGATTTTTGGAGAGTTTTATAATTATGTTTAAATATATATTAACTATGAATTTTGAACACAAATACTTAAAAAAAGAATTAAAATAATATAGTGTTAAAACGTTAACTCAAAATTACTGAATTTAAACTCAAACTGATCCAAACCGGCCTACCATTTCCATCAACTAGTTGCCTTGAGATTGATTATTCTTCGTTGATTGTTATGTTAAAGTTTAATCAACACAAATTTTTAGTTAAATTCAGTCAAATGCCTTCAACCCAATACGACTGGACAACAAAGAGCATGGGCATGGACACGGAGACGTAACATGGTACGATTAAGATGAACAGAATGACTTTTGAATTTGAAGAAAATTAAGGCACGAGTATTGCAAAACATGGCAATAAAAACTATTTTTTATATAATAATATATCATAAAAATATAAAATTGATACATTTCAATAAAATATTAACATACAAATAATTTTTTAAATTTAAAAGCTTAAATCTTAAAAAACCCATTAAAATCAACTACTTATTGTTGATTCCATATTATCGAAGGAAATGCAAAAAAAAAAAAAAATCATCGCGTGTTCAAGTATGTTCAACCAAGTCTTGAACAAGTTTTTACAATGCTTGATTTTATTTTTATTTTAATTTTTTGACATATCTGTTAGACTTTATGTGACCCACATGATAATAAATGAATCAAGATAATTAAATCAAATTATTAAGATAAAATTATAAAGTAAATCTTATTCAGTTTAACTACTCTAGTGATAAGAGTTAAACTCTAATTCAGTCTCTAATTAAAATACAAACTCTTCGAAGGTAAAATACAACTCTAATTAGTCTTCTAGTATAGGTCTTTAATCTAGTCTATAGAAATTACCTGTACACCATCATAAGGTAATTATCAAGAAAAAGATATAAACTAGAAGAATTATACGAGGTGTTTATCTTTGTGTATTTGGAGCGAGCCTGAATTCTTAATCAACGATGGTTAGAGATACGTTGTATTTAAATTATTACAATATCCTTATGATTCTAACACATATTTTGCTGTATTAGATATACGTTCGATACTTGAACACTATCTTAATATAAGTATCCGAGCTTTATTGCTGGACACCAATGTGGAAAAAATGTAAAAGGATAAAAAAAGAAAAAAAAAAAAACTTTCACCATCAAAACTGTCCTACAAATTTCAGTTATCCTAGGAAAATCCTAACTGTATTTTGCTTGGCACCCTTTATATACAGAGCAAAGTTATTGCCTCATTTTGCTCCAAATATGGGGTTGAGAGCTGGAGTCAGAACTCCTTCCAATTTTAGCATCAGAATATCCAAAAAAATCCCACTTTATCAGTTTTTCTCTTTCCATCTGGGGCTTTGCCCCTAAAACAATATGAAAGATGGTAATCATAATCATCGTCTCCTGGCCTCCCTGACCCCTCCTGAAACTTCATCCTTCCTGAAGAAATGAAAGCATTTTTCTATGTTTTCCAAATCCTTTGAAGAAAGGGTTTTCCCATAGATTCATTTGGGAATCATAGGAATTGCTTCCATTCTGTTTTCTTTTTGCGTCAGTGACTCAAGAACTTCATGTTCAACCCCATTGGTACATTCACTTTGTTGTTTTTTTCTTGGAAACAATTGTCGAATACTAAGATTTAAATTTTAGATTCGTCGAATAACACTTTCCAAAGATAGCTGTAAAATCCCTTTTCTCCCCATCGGCATGAGAATTGAAATTCTGATAGTTGCGGACAAACATGAGATTATCAAAAATTGTTTATTGTTTTTGAAAATAGTTATTTGGAGAGGCAAAATTCTCTGAACTTGACTTCTTTTGATAAAGAAATGCAAAACCTTCTGCTTAGAAATAAAAATTAAAGGGAAAAGGGTTTTAATATCTCTTGAAATTTAATTGTGTGTGGGAATTTACATCCAATCTTTAGCAGGTACCTTCAGAAGTTGTTGCAGGTATCAGGTAAATGGGGTTGAAATTCACAAAGCCAGGGCCAGGAAGGGCTGCCAACACCACTCTCGTCCTCCAGCATCGAATGCTTTCTTATCTTACAGCAAGTTCTTTCATCCGGAACCTCGTGTCCAAGAAAAGAAGGCGAATGGTAGTCGGTGGTTATGATCTTGACATGTCGTATATAACCGATCGTGTTTTGGCCATGTCGTTCCCAGCTGAACGTATGCGAGCCATGTATCGTAATCCTATGTGGCAGGTGAAGTCCGTGCTGGAAATGAGACATCAGGGGCATTACAAGGTGAACAATGTCCATTTTTTTAAACTTTGTTTATGCTGGAAATAATCTTATTTGCTATATTACTCGGATTTAGATATAAGCGTCGGATGCGAATATGTATTTGATATGAGTATACATAATTTTTTAAAGTTTTCTCATATATTTAGAGGATACTTGGAGAATCATATTTTTGTAACTATATCCGAATATAAGTTAGATATGATTGTTGAATATAGACACTCAAAAAGAAAAAAAAAATGAAAATCAGAGCAAGCTTATCTCGTTTCCTTCTCATTGGAGCTTCGACTCTCTTTGGTGTCATCAGAGGCATGGATTCACAGCCATTATCTTCCTGTCTTAGGTCACTCTAGAAGCAATATTATTCGGATTTGAATATAAGTGTATATGTGTCTAATATGGATATGTTTAATTCTTTTATAACTTTTTATGTATTTAGAGGTTCCTTCAAAAGTTTTATCCTCATATCTATATCCGAATATGTATCAAACACTAATACTTTTAAAAAATAAAAAATCGAAACAAAAATAAAAAATTACAAAGTAGTTGATTGATGTAATTGATTTAGTATGTAGTTTGTACACCATTTTATTTTTTCTGGAAAATACATTCCTTCTAGCCATTTTAATTCTTAATGGAGGATATTGCCCTCCCTAAAACAAAATGGTGCATAAGGTTTCATCTTAAATTACTTGGACTCAAGAGTGATCGTCGGATTGGGATATATACCTGACACAAGCATATTAAAAATTTTTCAAATTTTTTCATATACTTAATGGGTTATATCTTTATACCTATATTTGAATATGCGGTGGATACAAATGTTAGATATAAATACTTAGAAAAAAAAAAGTCGAAGCAACGTAAGTTTCATCATAAAAATTTCAGTCGTGAATAAGGCTCGTTAAATTGTCATGGTTTGCATCTCTTTTGTCCTAACTAACATAGAAAACGTTTCAAGTGCACATTGCTTTGCTGATTATATATATCTTCATTGACGGCTTTTGTGAAAAACTACTTTAATTCTATCCTGACCTTTCCTTTTTACAATTTTTTTCTCTCAAAAATGACTGACAGAACTAATATTTCTTTGCCAAATTTTTGCCAGGTCTACAATTTGTGCATAGAAGAAGACTATGATTCATCACACTTTCATGGTCGAGTCGAGAAGTTTCCTTTCGATGACAATCACGTTCCGACTTTCCAAATGATGAAGTTGTTCTGCGAGAGTGTGCATTCGTGGCTATCTAATGACCCCAAAAATATTGCAGTTGTACATTGCATGGTATTTTACTGAGCAAAGCGTTTTTCTTTTCTCTTTGTTTCTCTTCAACCCTATGCATGTGTGGTTCACATGATGAAAGATCATCCGGTCATCCTTTCTTATACTATTCGGACTCAATTTTTTCTAAGAGGGTCCTTGAATAGTCATTCTTATATCCATATCAAAAAATATATTGAAAATAGGTGTTAGATATGAATACTTTAAGAAAAATAAATAATTCGAAGAAATATAGATCCTTCATTTGCATCCCTGACATGCCATGTGTCCATTGCTAAAATCTGAGACCTTAAACTTGCTCAAGGAAGAAGATACCAACAGGCTATATGGTCATTGTTATTATACCTAGCTAGCTTTGACATCGAATTTCCTGTTGTTTTGATTCATTACTTCAAGATTTGCATTAAATTTGTTCCAGTGCAGTGGAAATACAGGGACCATTGCACTTACCTATGTTTCTCAAAGTGTTGGACATCGAATTTCCAGTTGTTTTGATTCACTACATAAAGATTTGGATTAAATTTCTTCCAATGCAATGGAAATCCAGGGACCATTGCATTTATCTTTGTTTCTCAAACTAAGTATTGGACATGGGTATATATTCGATATAGGTATATTTAATTTTTTTCAAGGTTTCCATGTATTTGAAACATCCTTAGAAAATTACATCCCCAAATAGATATCCGAAATATATATTAGATATGAGTACTTTAAGAAAAATAAAAGATCGAAGAAACATAGGCATTTACCTATCTTTGTATGAATACTCGCTGCAACTTTAGTGGTCACCAAGCACCAGCTATTAGTCTAATTGTTGTTTTAAATGTATACAAAGTTGTTTCTCTACAGATGTTTAGTAACATTAAAATAATAGATGTGGATTACGGTGGTTTTTATTTTTCTTTATCAGATTGTATAACGTTCTTACTTTTCAAGCTTGACGTCTTTCACCCGAATTTGCAGGCAGGCAAAGGTCGAACCGGATTAATGGTGTGTGCCTACCTTGTTTACACCGGAATGTCAGCTGAGGAAGCACTTCAGTTATATGCCCAAAAGCGGACCACTAACAATGAAGGGGTAAGTAGTATTAGGTACAGCAATGAGTATTTTGAAATTATATTATTCTAACTTGAGTGAAAGTATCGTATGCGGTACATATTTAACACATTTTTTTTAAAAGTTTTTTTGATATATTTAGAATTTTTTTTAAAAGGTTATATCTCATATCTATGTCTAATTATATGTTGAATATGAGTATTTAAAGAAAAATGAAAAGTAATGTAATTTTTAATAGGACATAATAGATGATGAAGTAGGATGTATATGCTAATTGCTATTATTTGAACCAGTCTGCTTTTAGTTAATGAACATGATAACTATATATATATATATATATATATATATCAAGGATTTAATTGCCATAAAAGATTGAAATTGATTAGTCAAAACATTTTAATGAGCTTGATATAAATAAGTAACTGCATGTTTTATCATAGAAAAAACTTATGTTACTCAAATCTAAGTGTAAATGTTTGATATAAATATATCTGATATAATTATGTTCAATTTTTTGCTTAATTATTTCATAAAGTTGAAAGTTTTTTAGATGGTTATATCCTCATATCTATATATAAATACGTGTTGGATAAAGATTTTAACCATGGGCATTTCAAACAAAAAGGAAAATTCAAGAGTCTAGTATCGTAAAAAAAACTAGTCCAAGTGACAACAAACATGTAAATCCAAAAGTTTGTTTCAAAAAATGCACATTTCTCATAGTGTCCGTTTAGCCTAACTTCTTTTTTTTTCAACTTATCTACCTCTTACAAGTTAAAACGGAGCCAAACAAGTTTTATCTAAACTTTTAAAATTTATAATTACTTATTTTAACGAACAAATAGAAAAAAAAAAAAAAAGAAAAGCTAGAGAGAGGAACTTTCTCTTTATCTTTCTTTTTTTGTTTAAAACACAATAATTTTACGAAAGAAATTATATTTTTTTTTTCAAAATTCTTTTAGAGAGAGAAAGAAAATATTTCTTTTCAGCTTAGGAGAAAAAGAAAATATTTTTTTTTAAAAAAAATAAAATTGTCATCTTTTATTTCTTTTCATAGTTAAATTACCAAATAACTTATACTCTAGTTTTAAGCTTTGGAGGAATTGTTCTATATGCATTCATGGTATTTTGATTTTGTACACTTTTGCTGATAGGTCTCTATACCAAGCCAACGTCGCTATGTGGGGTATTGGGAAAAATTGCTTTCTTTTCCTAGGGGAGTTAGCAATGGGCCTCCAGATGTGAACTTACCTCAACCATGTAGCAGAGAATTACGGCGAATTCGGCTTTACGACACTATAAATACCAACGCTGTCTTCTTTGTGGTCTCAGAGCTCCAGGAGGTTAGTTCCTTCATAACATCTAGTCAACTTATAAATTCAAATAAAGTACCATAAAATCAACTGAGCTTGGTTTCACATTTCTATAACCAAACCTCTAGCGTGACTTTATACTAGAAAATCTTATAAAATGATCAAGAAAATATGAAATAAATCCCAACTCAACATATTCGCACTGAGTTTGTGACTAGCTCAAATTTGCAATGAGTTTGCAATGAATCCTGATTAATAATCACTTCAGATCTTAACAGTTATTCTTGCCTGCAAAATGTTAGTTAATAATTGATGAATTGGTATTTATTGCTTTTGAAAATAGACTTAAGTAATCTGAAGTTTTCCAAAATGCTATTATTTATCACTTGGAATGTTTTTCTGGTGCCGTTCTTTACTGTTCCCTCAATAATATGAAACTATGTTGCTTCGGTACTAATTTTTCTTCAAGTACTTATATTTGACATATTTTCAAACATGAGTATAAGAATATTCCGAATACATGAAAAAACATAGAAAAAATTGAATATATTTGTGTTAAATACATACTCGTATCTGATACTTATGTCTGAGTCCAAGTAACATAAATAAGTTTATATCTATTCTCAACTGTCTTAGCATCTTTATCTTCTCACAAGATATTATCACCCCTATTCCGCAGATTCCCAATCAGATGTATCGCCCACCTGTGGAAGTTGCCAAGAGTTGTTGTAGAGAAATTAAAAAAGGAAGCGAGGGGAACTACAGTCCTAGGTACTTCTTGTCATTTGTTGAAGGGGATGAAGAAGGGGCTATGTCGGAATCAGAAGAGCCTCGTGTCGTAGTCCAGATGGACACAGAAAGTCCTGTATTATATCAGAAGAACTGTCTTGACTATCATTTCAATAAACCTGTGGAAGTAAGTCACTTGAAAATTGCAATGCTTGCACCTGTATTAATATATCTGTTTTTCTATGATGTATTATGTCAAATTTAGATCTGCGAATGCCGAGTATTTTGGCTTGTAACATAGGGGCAGATAATCAATTTTAAGATTTTTTTTTATTCTATTTGGTCAGTTTTACAACTCTACTCAATTTAATCAGTTCTAAGAACTTTAGAATCGAACCAACTAAATGCTTACCCTTATTGCAGCAGAAAAAATTGTGAAGAACCTAACGATATATTCAGGAATATATTATCCACATATTGTGGAGAGTTATTTGGAATGGCCTACATGCATATGCTTAACGTAAATGGTGTATTGTGCCTCGAATCATGTTGAGAATATGGATTTGCTCTAAAAGTCTTGCATGACTTCAAATAGACACTCTTCTTCACCATTAAGTACCAAAAAGCTTGAACACGATCATATTGGATTGAACAGGTTAGGGGAGATGTGCGCGTCATATTTTATCAAAAAATGATTGGAGGCCGCCTTTTTTATGCATGTTTCAACACATCCTTCATCAAGAACGGCTTATTACAGGTATGTTTAATGTTTCCTCTAAAGGTTTTCTTATTAGTTTCTTAATATGCTTCCGTAGAACAGAGGAGGATTTGCTGTCATTCATGAAGGATACAAGCTTAAAGATTTTTGCATCTTTGAAATTTAAAACATTTTAACTTTGCCAGTTTACGATTCGGGATTTGGACAAAGTTGGGAGTGCAGGCAAATCAATATGCGGCCCTGCCTTCTGTGTGGAGTTACTATTTGGTCCTGCTAATCCGAAGAATTCGATGTCTTTTTCATCTGATTATGACGAAGTAGTGATGACTTTGTCCTGAAATCTAATGTCAAGATTTGTTTTAAAATGATATGATGTTCCATGTTGGTTTTATTTTTTATTTTTTTTGGAGAAACAAACAGTTCAATTGTTAAAGTTATATGGATTAACTGATAACAGCAGCTTCCTAAAACACTTATTCATTTTGTAATTTTGCCTTCTAGTTTTTCATGGATGGTAAGGTTTTAGAAATAACAAGAAGTTTTGTACTCATAAAATTTGAGAGCATTTAGTAGAAGATAAGATTTACAATCAATGTTTGACACTGTTTGCAGATATGTCAAACTGCATCATTTTCTTCAAAATCTCCAAAAGGTTTCCATGCATTTCAAATTGCATCTTTTCATTCTGTTTTAACCCTTCCTTGATCCTATTTTTATTTGCTCAGCAAGATCTAGCTTATA
Organism: Adansonia rubrostipa; assembly: GCA_038381775.1. Lineage (NCBI taxonomy): Eukaryota > Viridiplantae > Streptophyta > Magnoliopsida > Malvales > Malvaceae > Adansonia > Adansonia rubrostipa. The sequence goes on along the minus strand of JBBYHM010000006.1, from coordinate 57,868 downwards.
CTTGTTGCTACTCGCGTACATTGGGGTGTACTATTTGCATTGAAGTCTATTGATGTTGAAGTGCAATCAACTATAGCTTAAATCAAAACTATAATAGAAAGAGGACACTTTCGTTTCGATCATGCTAACGTTTAAGGAAATAAAACAATTATATATCTGATGGCCAATTGTCTAAGTTGTTAAGAAATCATTGTCAATGGGAAAGGCAAAGAGCAAAGGCACAATGAGCTTATGTAGTGTCAATGGGAGAGGCAAAGAGCAAAGGCACAATGAACTTATGGTTGTAGCAAAATGTGAACTTAAATCTATAGTTACTTTTCATTAATGTAGTTTAAGTTGATTTAATTTTTAAGTTCTTTTGGGGTTGTGATGGAGTGCTTGGAGCTAAAGGCAAGCAGAGCTTGTAAGAGCACAAGAAAAATTTACACAAGAAATAATAAAAGAGGCATTGAAGTGAAAAGTTCGAGGTGTACTACGGTATTGAAGTGAACAAATATTCGATAAAAAGAAGGCAAAGAGAATGAAACTCTAGGCTGATGAGAATAACAGAATAGGACCTACACAATTCAGTCTTTACCTCTTACTTTTGTACCAGGTCATGTGCATGGGTGTTGAAGCTTGTTCTGTTTTTCCATGATTTGTGGGCTGAATCTTGTATGATAGGTGGCATTTGTATCAATCTCGGCTTCATTGGTCTAGCTTTGTCTTGGGCTTTTGGCCTAGTGTATAAGGGGCACAGCAATTTCCCCAACCATGAAATGGGTTATAGAATGACCACCCTTAGGCCTATAACAAATGCAGGTTCAAATGCCGGCTATATGTTTGCCGTCATCGATCATTTAGGTATGCCTCTTATATATATTTTGATTTGCTTAGTATTACAATCAGATCATCTTTGGTGATTAGGCAAGCTTGTAAATCTTATGTACGTTGCCTAAAGGTCGTCACCCTAAGGCGAGCACCGTACTTATGCATTTTTTCTATTTTCAATTTTTACTGTCGTTGATGAGGACTTTTCCTTGAAGAGGGTTCCATATTTCATTTCATCCTTTCTTTGCCATAGTTTTAGAAAGGTAAAATATAGCTTCATCCCAACTTTTTCCCTTCATCCCAACTTTTTCCCAATAGTAGTCTACCATAGTAACCTATCTTCTGTTGCACGAGAATCAAGGATGGCAGCAACATGGGAGGCGCACAGGAGAGCTGTTATGATGAATGGTGTCGAGCTCTATTTGTGTAAACACAAAACAAAGTAAATAGAGAGAAAGAACAAGAGTAATAAAATAACAGCCAGGCTTAACAACCCCAAAAACCTTAACTATAACTAACAGTAACAGTTATGAACAAAAATAACGGAAAACAGAGCCGACCAGGCATTCCCTCGCTTCCTTCTCGTATCAATGCCCCATTCTTAACAATAGTTTTTCTTCCTCAAGGCTGGAACAATGGTAATCTGTATTGTAGGTCAAAGAGGTACTCCCATGTCACATCTGTTAGAAAGGAGTATCCCCATTGAACCAAGACCTATTATGTAGGAGGCTTATTGCCTCGCTTGACCATCTTCCTAGCCAAGATGGCCATTGGTTCTAAGGTGGGACTAGTACTCGAAACTAGAAACTGAGAGCTGGTGCTCATCGATGGCCCATTTTTTTCCAGCTAGGACATATGAAATGTAGGATGTAGTTACGAGTCAGCATATAGGGCCAGCTTATATGCCACTGCTCCTATCTTGTTAATGACTTGGTTTGGCCCAAAATATCGACGAGAGAGCTTGTGAAATTGCTTTTCAGCAAGGGAATTTTTCCTGTAGGGTTGCAACTTAAGGTGATGAATTCAGACAGGGATAAAGTGTTCACCAGTTTGATATGGCAGGAACTTATGAAATTGCCAGGAAGCAATGTGCAGTTGACTAGTGCATATCATCCAGAATCAGATGAACATTCCGAAAGACTCAACCAGCGCCTAGAACAGTATCTCAGATGTACGAGTTTCCCAAAACCTAAGGCTTCGGTCAAATGGCTGCCATTAGCCAAATGGTCGTAGAACACCAATTTCCACACAGCCGTTGGCATGACACCATTTCAAGCTCTTTATGGCTATCAACCACCAAGGTTCTTTTGGGATGCTAGTAGTAGTGCTGCAGTAGAAGAAATGCTTAAGGAAAGGAAACAACTAAAAGAGTTATTGGTGGAACAGTTGGAGAGATCGCAGCAAAGAATGAAGTTCTATGCTAACAGAAATAGAAGTGAGAGGGAGTTTAAAGTAGGAGATGAATTTCATTAGAAGATCCAGACCTATAGACAAACCATATTGGCCCTTAAGAAACATCTTAAGCTCTCCTCTAAGTACTTTGGTCCTCACGCTATGATTGGAAAAGTAGTGTTATTAGCCTATAACTTAAATTGCCTGACAGTTCAAAGATTCATCCTATGTTTCCTGTGAGTCTCCTAAAGAAAAAGATTGGGCCCAAGAAGGTTGCAAGCATAACCCCATCTAAGATCTATGATGCTGGATAGCCCTTAATCTATCCTGCTGCTGTGTTAGACAAGAGAATGGTGAAAAGGGGAAACAAGGTTGTTACAAAAATGCTAATTGAATGGTACAACATAGGACTTGATAATGCCTCTTGGGAGGACTACTCAATTGTTATTTCTCAATTTCCTACATTTGATCATTGGGGACAAGGAATGACTACAGGGGAGGGTAATGTGACGACAAGAGGAATTGCTGGCAGTAATCAAACAATGGACAGCAGGAAGTGAGGACTACAGCTGATAATCAAGCATTGAATAGCAAAGGATCAATGAGCTACAGCTTATCATATCTGTACAAGGAAGAATCTAAAAGCCGAATGGAACCGTTGGAGGAAGCTAAGCTGGAAGTATAGTACATCCAGCAGTGCTGAAAGAATTTGTTAGATTTACCACAGCTGCTAAATCAGTATTGGCTATTGTATTCAGCAGTTACAGAATTTCAGCACTATATATCACAGCTGATGTAATTAAATAAACTATGGATGACAATATCAAAATCCTTACCTCTTTTATCTTCTTGTCTTCTCTGGTCTCGATTTCTTTATTTCTCAGTTCTGACATAATTATTAATATATAAAAATTTGTACAAATATATAATATTTTAAATATAAACATAATATAAATAAATAAATATAAAATCAATAATACGAATTATCGTGCCTAATTACACGATAACCAAATTACTGGCTTTTTTATGCAAATAATTCATTTTTTTTTTATTTACTAAAATAGGCCAGAATCAGATTATTTACCGAAATAGGCCAATTTTTCAATTTAATTGAGAAATCGCCATTTCAAATGACGATTTCTCAATTAAGTTGAGAAATCGTCAAATCGAATGGCGATTTCTCAACTTAATTGAGAAATCGCCATATCAGATGACGATTTCTCAATTAAATTCATCTCAATTGTAATTTTGGTGCAATTCCGGCCGCCGGAGGTAAGTCAATTGGGAAATCGCCATGCGAAATGGCGATTTCCCAAC